>LNAC01000339.1:593650-616429 GCA_002007465.1 Ailurus styani
GGCGCGCTCGCCTCCTCGCTAGATGGTGTGCGAGCCGCCCGAGAATTAGACTCACTCCGGACTCGGCCAAACGCAACCGAGAGGAGGTGTAGTGTGGTGCCAGGGGGTGGGAGGGGAGGGAGGGAGGGAAAGCGAGGAGAAGGAGGAGGGGAGGCAAAAAAAGAGAGAAACAACAGCCAACAACTAGAGGGGAAAGAAAAAAGAAAGAAAGAAAGGAAAGAAAGCCACCCCCCACCCCCACCCCCAAAGAAACACACACACACACACACACACACAAAAGGAAAAAAAAAAAAAAAGAAAAAAGAGAAAAAAGAAAAAAAAAATCCTGTGGCGCGCCGCCTGGTTCCCGGGAAGACTCGCCAGCACCAGGGGGTGGGGGAGTGCGAGCTGAAAGCTGCTGGAGAGTGAGCAGCCCTAGCAGGGATGGACATGATGCTGTTGGTGCAGGGTGCTTGTTGCTCGAACCAGTGGCTGGCGGCGGTGCTCCTCAGCCTGTGCTGCCTGCTACCCTCCTGCCTCCCGGCTGGACAGAGTGTGGACTTCCCCTGGGCGGCCGTGGACAACATGATGGTCAGAAAAGGGGACACGGCGGTGCTTAGGTAGGAGGAACGGCGTGCTTTTCGTACTTGTCTCAGTCTTTCTTTCTGTCTCGCTTTCCAACCTTCTTGCCTTTTCTTTTCTTTTCTTTTTCTTTCTTTCTTTCTTTCTTTCTTTTTTTTTTAACACGGGGTAATAATGCTGGCGTTGATCACCATCGAACACACACAACACGCACACGTCTCCAGAAATCCAGGTGCGGGTTCTGCCGGGAGCGTGGCCCCTTTACGCTGGGGCAGGTAGCAAGCTGGACGTGTGATGCTAAAGCACTTTGCCGGAACGCCAAGTAGTCCGGGGATGAGTGAAGTGTGAGGTTTAGGAGGGGCAGGTGCCACTTTGAAACTCAATTCACAAGGTCTCTGTTTTACTGTCATGGGGTACTCTTCGAGAGTCTGACAAGTTTATCAGGTTTGTTTCTATTTTACTCTCGCCTAAGCGACTTTTTCAAACTGCGGGCTCCCTGCTCCCATTTATTTTCCCTTTCACTTGGACACTTGGGCTCAATTTCCACCTCTTCAGCTTTTTCTTTCCGCGGATCGTTTTCTCCCTCCCTTCTTTTTTTTTTCTCCTCATTTTCTTTTCCTATTTTCTCAATTCCTTCTTATTCTCCTTTTCGTCTTTTACCTATTTTCATCCTTTTCCTGTTTTCTCTATAATCTTTCCTCCTTTTTCTATTTTCTCCTCCTGTTTATCTTCACCACTCTGATTTCTGACCCTGTTTAGTCCCCTTTCCTCCCTCGTCATCTTTCCCCATTCCTTCTTTCTCTTTCTTGTTCATCTCCCTATTCTGTGATCTTGTCTTCCCTTTTTTGACTCACATTTCCCATCCCTCTCCTCATATCCTTTCCCATCACCGTCACATACACATGCATGTTCCCTCTGAACCCTTCCAGTACCATTTTCTCACACTCACAAATCTCTGTCCCTTCAACACACTCACTCCCATACTCTCTGTTTTACATCCTCACACACACTGGCACTTCCATGCTCTAACAGCCACTTTCATATGCACAGTCTCTTTCACTGTTTAAAAGGCACACACTCCTTCACTGTTCCACTCGCTGTCACTCACACATGTGTACACATGGTTCCCCCCCCGTTTCTCTTGATCCTTCTTCCTTCTCTCCTTCCTCCCTCCTTCCATGTTCAGTTTTACTTCTTTTTCTCACTCTCCCTTCCTCCCTTCTTTTCTCTAAGCTTGAGCACTGAAATGTTTTGCCATTAGTGAACATCCACAGCCTGATTTTACCCCTTAGCAACACTGCAGAGTGAGCTTCTGGCAACATTTTTTTTTCTCTTGTGAAAATATGAATTGATGATCATCAGTGCTTAGATCTAAACAAGGCTAAACACTCTCATTCCTTCATTTCCCACCTCCCTACCTTCTCCCCCTGACACCCCCAGCTGACGTACACTTCAAATCTCCCTGAAAGATCTCCTTTCTCTCCACTGGGTGGGTTGGCTTGTAAGTGTGGATGCACAAAATCAGTATACATGGCATGTCTAAGGTGACAGAGAGTGGGATAGGTTTCTGTTTGAATTGTGCAACATATTTTAAATTTAACGATCTGGGATCTGGGTGTGGTATATGTTTTACACCTTCTAAAACATGCTTAAGACTCCAAGTTCACTTGGAATAGTATTATAATTTCTAATATACACTAATAACTAATATGCTTTCATAATATGTTGTCTATGCTGCTGTAAATACAAAATGCCACTGAATGTATACAAAAGTAACATTTAATTTGTTATAACTTAGTAAAATACCATTTCGTTGCTGGTAAAAGCTATGAACTCTATGTCACACAGAGGGTATAAATAAAACCCACATTTATGTTCTTTATATTAAGTTTGTTTTGGAAGTTTGAACAACAGTGGTAAGCATGAAACACTACCTTCAGAGGCTGCAAACACAGATCATGGGAGCTGCAATCTATGTGTGTGTGACAGTATATTGCTTATTTGTAATGAGCATGAACATTTTCAGTTTAAGGGGTTTGAGACACTACTTGCCTTGGATGATATATCTTGGCATTTTGTTTCTAATGAATCTAATACCTGCTATAGCTAATTAAAATGCCTGGAACCACATTCTGCTTCTAGGAGACCTAGGTTTAGTTCTCTCTTTGCTTAGAATAGTGAAGCCTCTCTAGCTAGTGAGGGGAACATCTTTCCAATGTTGTTGCTTTGGTGCAGTCCTTGTTTACTTGTGTACACTGTGACACATCCATTGAGATGCTCTATCCTGACTTCTGTAATATCTTAATTAGGGAACTTTTGACTCTTAAACTTTTTAAAAATAATAAAATTTCTATCTCTTCTAAGTGATGTTTCTACCAATTACAGTGCTTATTGTTTTTAATAACCAGAATAATTTCTTGTCATATGAAACAGAAGTCTGATCTATGTTACTTTTACTTAAAGTAATTTGCTTATAGTAATTCTGTAATTCTCTAGGGAGTATCGCACTTTTTACCTTTTTGCATTGTCCATAGGTTTTTAAACTATTTTAATACATGCATTTATAAGAAATTCTCTCTGTTAAAAATTGTTAAATTGTATGAGTTATTTTTCTTGACTCTTCTTCTGCATCTGGTATTTGCTCTGTTCACACCAATACAGACAGAGCTTAAGGACGAATTGAGTGTGTAAGTCAGGTGCCACATTTTTCATCAAAGGTAAAGTCACAGTTACATTTTATGTTTTTACATTGGAGATTTAGAATCATATTTGATGTTGCTCTCTAATTCATTAGGAAATAAAACAAAACAAAATTTGCCTTCAAACATATACCCCTCCCATCAAAGTACAAAAATCTGGTGCTCAAGAGACCGCTTTACTGAATTACATGATATCATTTATTAAGCTTTACCCAATGTACTATATTTTTAATGTAACACATTCCTCAAAGTGTCTCTAATAAAGAGCAAATAGTGGCATAACAGTTATCAAATAACTTTAAGAGCTAAAGGCCTGAAAGTGCAAACATGTCAGTCACTGACTCTGTTGCTTATGGTTACGTTAATGAAATAGAAGTGTAAAGGTCAAATGATACATGTCTATCTCCTAAATGCCAGAATGTCTGTTTTAGAGAGAAAAAAAAATCAAGAAAAACAAAACTTTCCGTAAGAGGCATTATAATACAACAGGGAAATCATTCTGTGATCTACTAACTGTATCTATCATTTTACAAATCATCTTCCCTGTTTAGCTTAAATAGTGGACTTATAATGAAATTTCTTTTAATAACTGCAGCATTCTTATCATTTTAACTTTGCTTTTAAAGTTAGTGAAGCAATATATTAAGTGTCAAAATTTCCCTTACTCCTAATAATGTTATTCACTGATAAATCTCTGAAGGATTCACTTGAGCTATTTGGACCTTCCTGATAGAGTATTTAATGATGCATCTATTCAATATAGAACATTTGGTACCACCTTTACTTAAACTTTGGATTTCAGTACATGCACATATGTCTTAGAATACATTGTAATTTGCTACAAACACAAATTAATGTTTTCATTCACTTATTAAATATTGACTTCAAGTGCTACTATGTTTAATACATATTAGTAGTTTATGCCTAACAAAATTTGTTACTCTGCCTATGGAGAAATTTACTTTTTCTCCAATCTTCAAATTGCATTTTGTAGTACACGGAATATAGGAGTTAATGTTTTGTGGGGTGACATAGCAAAGAACAGAAGATGCTAGAACCACATTGGTCACATTTTAGGACCCTCTGTTCCTAGACCTGGAGAATCAGGGGAAACATAAGGCGGCTCTGGATCAATACATAAATTTTAGATGACTTTTAAAGTACAGTTTTGCAGTCACTTTAATGTGAATCAGTTGTTTTATTCTTACCGTATGAACAAACACAGTTATGTTAACATGTCCAAAATGTTTAATATTCTTTGGAAACAATACAAGGAACATCCTCATTTATATCCTCAGTGACTGAACATTTTCTTAAACACATGTCATTTTTAAGCTAATTCTTTCAGTCTGTTTCTACTTCAGCTCTTATGTATGAATTTTGTACATTTTAAGCCACCTTCCTGATATGAATTCAAAAAATCCTATTCTCTACTTGTCATACTTTAATTAAAGAAAGGAAGAGAGATTTTCTTAAATGTGATATCTTCTTTTACCTTAGCAAAGTTGAACACAACTCTGTCATTTTAATACGGTAGGTTTGAATGAAAGTTATATATGAAATCCCAGTATAATATTTTAATAAGAGGGATGATTTTTGCTTACAACAGAGAGCATAGAGCACATTTCCACAGAAGATATTTTTACTGGAAGCCACAAAACTTTTGCAAGTAGATTTATAAGTGGATATGATGAGTATAACTCTTCATAACTATTTGTCCAAAACATTGGCATTTTTATTAGAGTATATTAATTAGTTTTGTTTTGAAATGCTTGCTATTAGATATAAGAAAGTAAAGGATTTATTTATGAGAATGCAGAATTACCTATAGCAGTAGAAATCAACTGTGCTGTACTTTTAGAGTACCGTCAGATTGTCTCACATTGTCTGTTGAGTCATTCCTACACATTGATGCAATACATTGTTTAACTATATGAGCATTTTCAATTAGAACATTAAAGCATTATTTAAAGACCCGTATGCTTATTCAGTAATGTTGGACAAATATTTTTAAAATTCTGAGTTTTTTTCCCCTTCTTCAGAAAAAGAAGGGGAAATAGATTATCCTAGTGAGTCATTTGGGAAAAAATGTGTTCTAGAATACAGAATAAAATGCTACACCATTACCTGTAGTGATTTGCAGCGCTGTTCAATTAGCATGACATATTACTTGGTATATCTGTTATATTAAAGGACAGTATAGTTATTTTAAAGTTTTCGAGATAAATTTATTTGCTCAGCCTTTTTTGTTTGGAAGAGTTGATAAACCTATGTGATTGTATAAATGTTTGAATACATTCTTGTTAATGAAGTACTTATTTTAAATAGGTTGGCTTTGCAATTAAACAGCTCCATGGAATAAGTTAATTCTGTAATACGTGACTTCTGAAGAACTTAGGGAAATGTTCACACCTTGTTTGTGACAGTTCTGGACCTGACTGATCAGTCCAACTTCTGTTCTGCTACCCTATGCCAGTGGAGATAGATGGCAGAGCTAATCCCTGAGCCTGCATTTACCAGGCAGCCATCATCATATGTCTTCATGTTGTGAGGTTGCCCAATGGAGGGTAGATTTGGGAGAAGGGAGGATATGATGAGTCTGGCTCTACAGTGTTCTCCCCTCCTTCATTGCTTTGGACAGTGTCCAGCAGTGTCTCCATCTCCCAGTGGGACCTCTTTCTTTCATCTACCAGATAACTGGCTCTTGGGCTTCTGTTTACACTGTCATCTCTTTGTTCTTCTCTCTTAGGAATAGTAGTGGCTTCCTGCTATTTGAACTCGTGGGTTGTCTTACCATTACCTATGTAGCTTCTCAGCTTTTCTACACACTTTGCAATCAATTTCTTTCATTACATTTCCTGTTTTAAATATCCAGAATGTTTTAAGTTTTGCTGGTGGAATGCTGATTGATATATAGTGAAAGGTAATAATTTCAGTGATTTTAATTATATTTGATTAAATGACTGCTTTGCCCATGGCACCATAAATGTTGCTTACCAGCACTGGATATAATAGCTGTTGAGGGAGACATGCGTAGAAGTTAAACCATAACGACATTGGGGCATATTACAAAGAAGAAAGATGGATTTATTTTCCCACACCCAGATTGTAATGAGTATAATAAACCAAATGTGTAAATATTTAATTAAATATACACTGATTAATAATATTTGAGTGAATAGTGTTGCTAAGGGTGGGAAAATAAAAACATTATGAATAAATATTGGCAAGATTCAATAATTCCGTATCTTTTTTTTTTTTTTTTTTGACTGAGCAAAAGGATAGGAGGGCTAAACTCTGCTTGTGGATATGGGATCAAAATGCTGAGATAATTCCTACAGAGTTGCCTATTGAAATCAATAGTAATTAAAGGCCTTTCTTTTATGTAGCTTAATACCTGAGGAACTAATCAAAATTTCCAGTTTCTTATGAAGTATGTGGTCATAAGAATACCCATGATTCTGGTATTTGTCCACTGTAGGAATTAGTCTCTCCTACCATTTGAGTCTTTTGATTAGAAATCAAATTACTTGTCTATCATATTCGACATGACATAAATTAAGACGTTGTAGACATCTTGTAACTTACATAGACGAACTAAGGGAAGCTTCATTAACAAGACTTTTAGTTTTTTGTTTTCCCCTTCTTAACTGAGTATTAGATCATGTGGCAACCTTCCTTTAACTTCTTCAAAATACTTTCTAAAGGCACGGTGTGGATGTAGTCTGCTTTTGGTATATTTCTCCATGCTTCTTCAAGAAAGACAGTAATTTAAAACAATCATTAATGAAATGACCCTCTCTCAATGATGTTCAAGAGAGGATTTCTGAATTGGGAGGGAAGTTGGACTTACTGATCTCTGCTATGCCATCCTTTTCAGAGTTTTGCTGATCCATTATAGATTGTCATTGATACTTTCTATGTATAAGAGAAAATAAAATGTATTTCTCTTTCTTTCCTAGGAACATCTTATTACCTGCCTTTTGGCTTTTGTAGAGGGATTTTTAAATTGGGTCACATGCTCTTTTGTCAGGTATTTTATGTATTTCAGATGCACCCGTGGAAACAGGAACTTCCTATACTCCTAGAGAGCAAAATGTAGGTTTTTCCTACATGGTCATAATTATTATCAAATTGGGTTTTAATTAGTCCCCTGTATCTAAAAATATAATATCATTTGAAAGCTACTGAAGAAACTTAATGATAGCAAAAAGTTCTTTGATGTTTTGTTAAAATGTGCTTTCTGTTCTCTGCTGTATTCATTTTAATTGACAAAACAGCTGGGTGTGTAAGCACTATGACTCTTGTTCATCTCTTCCAAGGCCTTAACACAGAACCTTACATATATTAGGCTAACATCTACTATTTTTTAATTAATGACTCCATGGAAGGATAAGTGAAGGGATAAATGTGTTTGTGCTTTAGTTTATTAATCGTTTCACATTTTAATAATTGTAGTATATTTAATACTGTGTTGGATCTGCATATTTATAGTGATTAAGTACTTTTTATTGAATCCATCTATCACAAGTCTCTGTCTTAAGTAATTCCTGCAGAAATCCTAGTGGGTTAAGACAGATAAATTGGAATCATTCAGTATAGGACACAATCTCCTAGTGAGTCTTGAAGAAATGTACTGGATACTAAAGCTATTTTTAAAATTAAGTGTACTAAGTAGAGTAGAAGGCACTATATGTAGTAAAGGTAAGTATTGTTTGATAAAACTTTTGTGTGTGTGTGTGTGTGCATGTGTGTGCATACACATGCTGTGTCAAGATTTTAGATGTTTTTCTTACTGAGGGTTTCAGCAGGGTAAGTTCGAAATGCAATGGTATGGTTGTAAGATTTTAAGTTGTAGTTATAATTTTAAGAAGAGCAAAGATTTTAAGTTATATAGTAAGGTTTTTGCCATTTACAATTCTAATCATCAAATAAGAGGAACAGTTCAAAAGTGTAATATGTCTATTGTGACCGCTAACATTTTTTTCTGTTTCTACCTCAACTCATGAGCCTCTTCTTCCTTTTCCCTAAGGTTTCAATTAAATCAAATCAATAAATATACAGAGGTAGAGAGAAATGGCTATTTGCTATGGACAAATAACCGTCATCTGAAAAGTAGCTAGATGCCCCCAAACCCGAACAGAACTCTTGTATCATCCCAACCATCTCCCAGAGGTAGGTCAACAGTACTTTATAAACCACAGGGTATTGATACCCGCTGATAGAATTTTAATGTGGTCATATGGCTTTGATTTATAATGTTGAAGAGGTTATCTATTAGCATAGTGGTTTCTAAGCCATATCAAGTTCTGAATCCTGACAGAGGACCTTTGATGCTCTTAAGCAACCTGCTGGCGTGGGAGTTGGTCTTTTAATCACTTTCTCTAGGAAAAGGGAAATATAAGAAAGGAGGAATTTGACAGTGTTGCCAGCATTAAGTGTTGTTCATTTGAACAGTAGCCAATGCATTATACTTTCCAGATAGCTGGTAATTTGTTCAATTTAAGGAAGATGTCTATAACCCTTTCTGGTCCAGAACTAAATCATTCTTTAGTGAATTTCACTGAGTTGTTTGGACACAGCATGTCATGCTACAAGATAGGGTTTCTTTAAAGCTACAGCTATTGCCATAAAGTAGTGAAAGGTTTTGGGTGATTTAAAAGGGCCATGGGAAAAATGTGTTCAGTTGTCTTTGGAAACCCCTTTTCTCTCATGCAACTAAATTAAATTTAGAGATATTAAAAGGATTTAAGAGACATTGTGAACAGAATTGCTATAATCAGAAGGCAAGAGTATTGTTTGTATATTCTCTGCAATAACATTATATACTATTGTATCGAGATATTAAATGAATAAATCAAAGGAATCATAATGTTTTCTCAATCTTATAGATAACATATTTCTTATAGGAGAATATCTTTAGATATATTTGGTTTATAAGTAACCTGTTTTCGATTAATGTCTTTGTAATTGGTCAGCAGGATTGATGGCATTTCTACTGCCTAACATTGCTTGACACAATTTTTAGTGCTAAAAATCTGAATGTTGTCTGAAGGAATTGAAGTAGAGAAAGAGGAAAGGGCAAGGGGAGGAAACGGGGGATAAAGGTGGGAAAGTGTGTTATGCGAGTAACCTCTGATCGAATTACCTAAAACTTTATATCACTGGGATGACAAAATTAAGCCCATAATTTGTATTATATTATAGTAAAAATGAATGTATAATCACATAATATTTTGTATTTAAAAGAATATATTGTAATAAACTATTTCCCCAAAAAATGAATACATTTCATTTCACATAATTCATTAAATAATTGGAATAATCCTAAACCAACGCCTTTCCCATGATGAAGTAATGAATGTTATAAAAACTGAAGTTCTAAAATTATATTTTATACTCAGGTATATGTCTTCCTTCCAAGTTACTAGTTAATTTATGTTTACTTTGAAAGATAGCTAGTAACTCTGGACTTTGGCCTACAGTTGGAACAGGGGCTAATTTTTTCAGAATATGTTCACAACAGGAAATTATATATAAATCTTTGAATAATTGCTCCCCTTCTTATTGAGCATGTCATTGATTGATTTTTTTCTTATACATCATTAATGTGAGATAATAGATATAAAAAGTTATTTTTGCTTATGTAGAGAGTTTATCTTCTTTTATAATTGTTTAGTTGCACTGAAACCTGTCATTCTTTGAGGTGTTGAGAATGAGAGAGATGAGAATTTGAATTCCTACTTCTCTAATTACTTACTAGCTACATGACCTTGAACAAATGCCTTACCGTCGATTAGTATGTTCCTAACAGAACTACGTGGATTATATGAGATAATACATGTAAAATGTTACCACAGGACCTACCACATAGTAAGCACTACATTTATATTAGCAAATAATTTTATGTTGCTTTTCATATCCTCATCTTAATCTGAAATTTATGGCACTGTTTACTTACCGATACGATTTTTATTTTTTTTTTATTTTTTTTTTATTTTTTAAAGATTTTATTTATTTATTTCACAGAGGGAGAGAGATCACAAGGAGGCAGAGAGGCAGGCAGAGAGAGAGAGGGGGAAGCAGGCTCCCCGCTGAGCAGGGAGCCCGATGCGGGCCTCGATCCCAGGACCCTGAGATCATGACCTGGGCCGAAAGCAGAGGCTTTAACCCACTGAGCCACCCAGGCGCCCCCGATACGATTTTTAAATCATTGCTTCAATTATTTGTGAACCAACAGTACCGTATTCGTTGGACATATATTTTTGCTGTGATTTTGTTAAAACAACATTTGTTAAATAGAACCCCAGGATGTCAGATAGTGATCTGTAGTTGAACAACAACAAAAAAAAAAAACATAAGGAAAGCAGAAATAGAGGAGTGTGTTACTCACTAGTCCTGGAGGAGACACATGGCACACTCCAGGGGCTGCATGGGAAGTCCAGGCAGAGAGATCAGCCACTCCTGGAGTACATGCCTTGATGAGGGTCGATGGGTGGAGTGTTTGGGGGTTCCTTGGTTCAGAGCCTATTGGTTAATTCTGACCAAAAAGAGCAGAGTTTTATCTTAGGCTCCCACAAGGAAAAGATACACAAGGGGAGGCAGGAGAGAATGTTGCTCCCAAGGACTGCTGGGAAAGTGATATCAGGAACTTGGATTTGCTTCTGACTCTTCCGGAGATGCTCGAGTGAAGGGGCTATTGTCAGTCAGTCAGTTCAAGTTTCCTGCATGCCTCTTGGCCACATGAAATGGATGCTTAGGCAGTGATAGCCTGGAGTGGTTTAGCTAAACTCTTGACATTTTGCATTTTAGAAATTCTGTTTAATGGACATACTTGTGTTTATTTGTGTTGTTGAGCCTGATCAGCAAATGCAGTAACACAAATCTGTAAGTAGAAGCATACCAAAAGAGGTTTCCCAATTATCAGGGTGCAGACCCAGAACACTCAATAGCAGAGAAACCACAAATTTTATACTCAACAGACTGATGGTGATTTGACTCACTTAATGGAAGGAAGAGAGTACTGTAATTGGGTGGTCACATGAAACATTGAAAACAGAGGAAGAAATGAAAAGACACAGAAAAGAAGAAATGAAAGATTAGGAAGTACAATGTGATGGCAATGGAATAGTTAGAGGAGTTAGAGGGTAAAGATTAACATTTGTGACAGTTTAGGAGAGAAGAGGTGATAACTGGTGACAATGTTGGAATAGTCGATAAAAGAGCGAGAATTAAAAAAAAGCCAACTGTATATTCTGGTTGGGGTAGCAAATAATTATTCAGGATTAGATATGCCCTTATGATTTTTTAGGGCATATGTACGTATGCTGAAGGCATTACAGTTCAGAAGCAGTCTGTATGGGCAAGAACTTTCCATATATATATCACCATTTTATCCATAGACAATAAACTCAGGAGAAGCTCAGAAAATATGAATGCTTGCTTTAATTTTGCATATTTGCCAAATGCACAGCAGAATGATTTAGGTTCATAATCATGACGAAGCCATCATCAGCATGATTCAGATTCAACTAACAGTTACTGAGTGTCTATATGACGTACTTTCTCAACAATATGCAGTAAGTTATTGCTTTCCCAGTTTTATCGCCAAGTAAATTCAGACTTAGAAAAATGAGTAACCTGCCTCAGGTAAAATGGGTAGCAGCTGAGCCAGAATTGAAATCTATGTCCTTTTATCCCAAGCCCCATGGCTTTTCTCCTATTTTGTGTCTCTCCCTAAGAAAAAGATCAAAATGATTGATAAGTTTATTGCTTATTCAGTTACTAAAAATTTGTTAAGCAGCAGCTACATTTTACCTACTGATAAGTTAATAATGATAAAAAAATCAAGGTGTGTTACGTGTTTGAGGAAAAATGTGAGATTATTTTAAATGAGATTAAATACAGAGCATTTATTAGATTGGAAAAGAGTGAATTCTTAAAACTATAAATATTATGAAATAAAATTTCTCACCCAATAATGATTTCATCCCTAATTATTAGAAGCTACTGATAATACAAGAGAAGAAAAGCGAACAGCTTTTGAATATCATTTAAAGTTAGGCATTATCCATTGCCTACTTTACTGAATCTTCATAACAGCCTATAATTTTTCTACTTTGTAAGTGAAAAAACGAATTCACAGGTGAAAAACTTTATTTTTGTATTTATCTAATTTTTAACTTTAATACAGATAGTAAATGGCATAACCAGGACTTGATCCTAGGCAGGTGTGTCTCCAAGGCCCATGCTCATCTTTTTTTTTAGAAGCTGTAATATTTCTTGGAGCATTTTGACAAAAAGGAGAAGCAGTAGTTGCTTGCTATATTATTCCAACTTTCCAATTAAATCATTAGAATGCTAATTCTGGCATAACTCCAAACAGATGTACCAGGTTGATTTCAAACCCTCCCTTGAAAAGGATTAGGCAGCCTAAGGTGTTGAGTACCATTATTTCCCAAAGTAGATGGAAGATCAAAAAACTTTAAGGACCTATAAAAGATGTTTTTATTCTAATTTCATTAAACATGTCAATAATGTTACTGAATCATATGGTTAGTTGTAGTCAGTGAATAAAATGAAATATATTGGAACTATGTAGATTGCCTTTTTCTGCTAGCTGGTGGAAGGAGTATATATAGCTTACAATCTAATTGAATGAAAACTTGTTTTTAATCTGATAGTGTGTATTTGAAGTATCTTCTTTACGGTGCTTACATATTCACCTTCTGCAGATTTTACATGTGTACCCAAGAGGAGAGTTTCACGTTGACTTGTTTTTTTGTCTATCCAAAGATTTCCCAAAATAAAGTCCTATTTTTGTCTTAAATAATTCAAGAACATTTTCAACCACTCTAAACCTGTTCTAACTCTTCCTTCTCTGAATTCCGAATTCCTGCATATTTCCATTTTATAGCGTTTATTCCATCAGCTTTACATTATGGAATACTGTTACAGGTTTGAGTCTGCAAAGGAATATAACGGCTACTGTCTTATTTAACAGTCATTTACTTATATTATTGCAAATCCTTCACAGAACTTTGCATATTGCTATTTGCATAGAATATATTTAGTAAATGTACTTTCATTGACTCTTCATTTTTCTTTCTTCTTTCAGGAATTTGTTTTGTATTTTTTCCCACTAATCATATACTTTTTTTCCATAGGGAACATGTTCTTTCAGATAGTCATTCACATATTTTAGAGCATGTGTTTTTTGAATCCCCATCAGACACTAGACAACTCCCATGAGTCTGAGCTACAGTCATGATAAGAGATAAGGTCCCTTCCATTGAATTTATATTATAGTTCAACCTGTATCCTTTAACAGTGTTGTGTAGTATAAAGAACTTATGATCAACTTTTTACTTCACCAACTATTAACTCTGAAGCTAATAGTTTCTGAGACTCAGTTTTCTTGTCCGTAAAATGGAAATATTGATCACTACCCCTGTACTTACTGTAAATCCTAGTAATAAGCCAATGAATGTGTGCAAAGCACAATTCTGCACCTGGTTGGTGCTCAATTTCAATGTCTTTTCTTTCTTCTTCACTCTTCCTTTAATACAGCTGTAACTTATGGCCAGGACTATCTAGTTGAAGGAATTGTTATGTGTTATACTGTGTCTCCTGTATTCTGTTTGTTCCCCAATAACTTCTGAGGCTCACTTAATTTTAATTCATGGCATTTTTTTCATACTTTGAAAAGTAGGTTTAACCTGAACATCTGAGGGCTATCTCATTCATCTTGTTTCTATTTCTTGGACTCATTTTTTTTCTTCTGGGATGTTTTCCCTCCTTCATACTGTGCTCTCTTTTGAATAGTTTTGTACATGGATTTCTCCCTAAATTTATTGTCAGTTTTTGGCATATTTTGAATGTCCAGGAAGATTATACTTTCTTTTTCACAATTTCTTCTGTTAGCATAAAAACCTACTTGTCATTATGTGTTTTTTTCTAAAATCCTACACTTTTCTCAATATACGTTCATTATGGTTTTTCTTGGTTGGAATGGTAGTGTATGTAAGGAACACTTCATAATTATCACCTGGTCCTCTGATTAACAATTTGGAATTCTTCAGCAAATGATTCTTCATTTAAATAGCACCTCTGTACTTTTGCCACTTCATTTTCTGAATTATTCTGAGCCTCCTACCCCTAATGGAATGGATGGCACTTCTCTCTAAATCTCAGCAATTGATGAGCTGATTCTCTGACTTTCCTTGGAATATTCTAAAAATTTTCTTTATATGTGACATACATAATCAATTGGTTTCTGGCAGGGAATGTCTAGACTTTACTATATCACCTAGTTTCAAGTAACATACAATTGTTTAATGCTTATATGGGGAAATCACTAAAAGGCAAATTTTTGTTAATTTCCTTCATTTACATTAAAATCTCTATTTACCTTTTTTTCTCCAGTACAGGAATACTGTGCTTTTTCAAATTCATCCTAAACTTTTCAATATCTTCATCATTTTCCTACTTCTAGCTACTTTCAAAGTGTATTTATGTTAGGCCCTTAAAAAATAGTGGCATATTTCTTTGAATCATTAAATAAAACTGAATCAGGGAACTGTTAAAGATTAGTTCTGTATAAAATGGGTTAATGATAGTATCTAACCTATAGATTATAAGAATTAAAATTTGGAAATTCTTAGCACCATGTGTGGTACAAAATAAATAGTAAATAAATGCTAGCTATTAGGATTTTTTGTAATTATCATTAACAATAGACCTTTGTTAATAAGTTTGGGGATTAGCTGATAGCAGACAAAATCAAGATTCTCTGGTAATGTGCTTACTTCTCTGTGATCCAGCATGCTTTAGGGACTTACTTCATGTATTATCCTTTATTTCAGATAGGGCTTTTTGCTTTTGCCTCCTCTTTTGTGGGAATTTCTTTTCCTTATCAATTGATTTTCCAAAATGACTTTTCAGTAATTCCAAGTTCTATTCATTTTCTAAACTTAGCTTTATGCTAATTTTTTCATGGAACCTCGATTAATCGCTTAGAATTGAAATATTGAAAGCAAAAGTTTAAACACATGGATATATTTATCTATATCCCCAAATTTATGTATCCAAATTTATACACATCTATATATATCTGCATATTTATTTCCTTCATGACTTTGTAAGCCTAGTTACCTTTTATTAATGTTGGATTTAACAAAATAGGTTTAGTGAAAATAAGCAGTTCTTTCCTTGAATTTTAGTTATTTATATACATGTTTTATGAAGTACCTCTACCCCACTATAGTCCGTGGGAAGGCAGAATTTTACCTTAATTGCTTTGTATCCCTTGGGCCTTGAACAGGCTTGGTGTGTGGATAAATGTTTGTGGAAAGGAGTAAATGAATCTATCAAAAATTCATTTCTCACAATAGAGTCATGGCTTGTTTGGTTTCAGAGTTACATATGTATGAAATACACGTGTATTTTTAATTTGTTAATTTACCTTAGCTTGCTATTAATTAACATTCTTGCACAAGTCACTCTTGGAGTACACATTAATGTGAATATGTATCTATATCTCCATTTCCTAGTGTTCATTTTAGTTTTATATCAATCACTTAGGAGAAATTTTGTGAGGTAGGGGGACATATTTGCCCTGTGAATATCACTGCCACACTTCCAGAAAATGTTATTATCAATAACATTATGATGATATGGTAATATAGATGGGAAATATTTTCAACAAAGATCATGTCAAGAATTATGCAATGTATTTTTTTTTAAATAAACTGAGGGTTTTGGAGGGGGAGGGTGAGCAGATAAGTGAGCCTGGTGGTGGGTGTTAAGGAGGGCACATATTGCATGGAGCACTGGGTGTGGTGGATAACACTGAAAAAGATAAATAAATAAAATAAATAAAATAAAATAAAATAAATAAAATAAAATAAAATAAAATAAAATAATAAAAATAAATATAGCACTACCCAAAAATAAGGGATATTGTATTTGATTAAGTAAAATCACTTGAATTCTAGACTGAAGGCTAATATAGTGCTTTTCCCTCTATTTTTTTTTCTTTTTTGAGTAGAGGCTCATAAAATAGGATATCACAAGTGGGGAGGAAGAATTAAGTTCCAGGCTAATGGGACCAAATACATGTAAGGGTGGGAGAATTGTGAAGAATAATGTGTAAGGGCAATGACGATAATGCCTATGATTTCGATAGCCTGGTATGAAAATAATTTTAAAATTCATAAAATTAGGAAGGAAGCTCATTGGAGGTTTTCCAAATATCTTATAAGTTCCCATTGGGTATACTTAATATTACATGCCTTAGAGATTTAAGAAACAGATCCTTAGTTTGGTTTTAAAGGTAGAGAACTTTTGTTTTCTGATGCTGCAGTATATATCACCAGACATTCAGTGGTACATTCAATAAATAGTTTATTTGGTTGTTTTACATTTCTTTGAACTACTCTTAACCACTGACATTATTACCGGTAAATTAGAGTATGTAATAAATTATTTAATTTAAATAATTTATATAATAATGTATTTATATATAATTTATATAATTAAATGATTTATTTAAATAATTTAAATTATTTAGTTATAAGTTACTAAAAAGTAATAAATTTATTAAATACTTTATTAATACTTTATTTAATTATATACTTTAGGATAAAAATTAATTTATAATAGTTAAATTAGATTGTGACATTCGTATATTAGCTATATTCCTTAGAAAAATTCTATAAGAGGAGGTTTGATATATCTTAAGATTAAATGGGAATATTGAAGCTGATGACCTTTAGTACCAAAAAAAGAATTAAAATTAAAGGCTAACAAAAATTATCTTCTTAATGGAAGAGTCAACTTATTATATATTTGAAATTATTTTATTTTGTTATAAATGTATAGGTTGGTAGTCAAACAGGCAAATAGCTATTGTCAGTCAAATTAATTAAAACAAAAAGATCTTCCAAGAGTTTAGATTTAATTTTGTTTGGAGAAAAAATTTGACATATAAAATTACATAAGTTGGTGTAGTTACATAAATTTTGATTAAGAAAAAAATGTTATATTGTATACAGTTGTTGAACTATTTTATGAAGAAATGACAGTCGAGTATTTAAAATTTACTTGGCATGGTATTTTATATAATGAATTATAAACTTATTGCATTAACATAAATATATTTAAAACAGACATATATAAAATAAGCTCTTGCTAATGGTCTTCCATTGATAGAAAAATTAGACTTTGATACATTTTTTTCAAATTTTTCTTTATGTTCAATAAGAGTTTTCTAAGAAGAAATAAAATACCAACATTTTAAATGGTGATACCTTCAGTCCCAAAAAAGTCTATGCATTAGTAAACATTTTACTGGTTCAGGCACAGTATTTACTGTCATTAAGAATAATTGATCTGTTTAAGTATTAAAAAATATTGTAATTTATTTTTCAAAAATCTAATTTAAAAATTTAAAATATTGCTATAAAACTATTTGTTCTCCATATATTATTTTACTTTGAATGATAAACAATAAAAGAAATTGTGGAATGATGGATATCAGAAAATGAAAATGATATAATTGCCAAAATTATATTTAATCATTTAGTATTAATTTTTTCTATACTTAAAAACCTTTAATGTAGACTCTGGGTATTTAATAATACACTATAAATAATCCCAATAAAGTAGAAATCAAAATATGATTATAAATATATCTTATTAATTTTGAATTAAAATTTAAACATTTATTTCATACTTGAAAATAATAATTGTATTTTGAGATGTTGCTTTGTTTTTATATTATCTTACTTAAATGTCACAACACCCTCATGGGGGAATCAGGACCAGTATTAAAATTCCAATTTTACAAAGGAATAAACACAGGTTTAGATATTTAAAGACTTCTTGGTTATGAATAGTTATAATGTCTTTTCAAACTGAAGCTCAGTCTGAGTTCTTGCTCAATACATTTTTCTTCATATTACTGATTATATGAACTACTCAATATTACAGATTTTACCTTTTTTTCCTGGGGCTATGGGCCTCCATATTGAATATAGCTCTATCATAAGTAGGGATACCTCTAACTTCCACTATTTTGTGCTCCATTTCTCATCACAAGGTACCCTCTCCCACAAAATAAATGTGTCAAGTAAATAATGGAAACATCTAAGAAGAAATACAATCACATGAAGAAAAGAAAATAAAGAATACTGTAGCGAAAATTAATGTTTTCCTACTGTTACATTATAGCCATTCTCTTTTGTCATTGCCATGTTTTTTTCTTTTTGCTTTGATACCTTCTTCCCTTCACTCTGTACGCCAAGAAAAGAACGTAGCAGGAGGTGGTGCATATATCTTAATGCTAGTTATTTAGCTAATTACTCAATGGAGAAATTATGTTACCTTCTCGCTTAATTTGGGTTATAGAGCTCAGAAGGAGAAAATTCTTTGCATAAAGAAGTACCTACATAGCAGTGGTTCGAGAGAGAGAGAACAGATTTTTCAGGTAAAGGGAACTTTAAATGCTACAGGGTCTGTTTTTAGTCTGTTTTGTTTTCACTAGATATATTCATCCCAAGTTTTTAAAAACTTTATTATTTAAGGTTGTTTTTATTAAGCATGTATTAACTTTATTAACTTTAACAACAGATTTTCTTTCCCCTTTAATATAAAAACAAAACAAAACTACTTAATATAGAAAACATGGAACATTCCTTTGGGAGAAATAAAACATCCAATTTGCATAGATAATTTCCAATTGTAAGATAATAGAGGACTTTGATCAGTTTTGATCAGAATTTTCCCAAATGGCTTCATGGGGAAAACTAATCTATACAATGTTAATACAAAAGAAGTTCTTTTAGTTGTCCTATATATGATCAATACTCTTTATTTCCTCTAAAAATTTCCAGGTGGTGCCCACAGCACGCAATAAACTTCTCTTTAATGTGCACTTGAACGTTTCTTTCTGTCAGTTGAATTCTGAGATAGCAGAATCATTTAAAATATGTGTGATGAAAAAGAGTTTTGTTTCTACAAAAACAATGTTGAATGCTTTGAAAATACTTGATAAAGGCAATCGTTAAAAATAATTATGTTTAACTAGATGTAGCTGGAGTAACTGTAAAATATTTGTAGGAAAATAATTAAAATTTACTTGCATTCTACACTGAGGATGCTTCACAAGTATCCTTAAATTCTCATTCCACTTTGAAAAACCAGAAACTGAAAGTCTAATAATTCTAATTGGAGCATTCTGTGGTACAAGAGAGGTAGTGTGATATTTTAGTGAGTAGTCATTTTTGTTAACAAAATAAGTTTACTCAATCTTTAAAGACTGGAAATGAATATACATTTTTAAGTGAAAATAAAATATATAGGGTATGCATATCATAAATTGCCTTTTGACTAACTTATCAATATGGTCTTAATCTTATTTTATAAGATGTTTCTAAATATTTTGATATGAAGAATTATTTTAGAAGCCAATGTCTTCAAATAACATGCCCCTAGCTATCAAATGAAGCACATACCTTTACTCCATATTCTTGGAGAGGGATTAAAAATATTAAAAATTAAAAAAAAACACCTTTTAAAATTGGTATTTATAAAGGATAAAATAAACTACATGCCTCTTGTTCTTTGAGGAGAGGTGATAATCATGATATATTTACTGATACAACTAATATTTCTTGACCACTCAGTATATCACAGCATTATTCTAGGTTCCTGAGATTCATTAAGACAAAAAAAAAAAAAATCCCTTTACCTCAAGGATTTTATGATCTGGTAGGTAAACCAATTGGGATAGGAGAACAACTAGAGAAGAAAACAACATTCCTAATAAGGAGGAAGGTAATGGACACTCAGTATTCTTCACCCTGGATATTCAACCTGAATGTCTCCTCAGGCTACACAAAAAGTAAATGTTTTTGAGCTTTCACTTCAGAAGAACTTTCAGTGCTACTGGTATTTAGGGGAGGTCATAGCCTCATCTTCCAAATCTTCACCACTTTGTCCTTTATAGACCCTATTATTTTCACATATAGTGTTGCACTTGATTTCCCCAACTTTCTGGTACATTAGTGAAAGAGTGTTCTAACATCTCTTTTGTCCTTGAGGTCTCAGCTTACAAGACATCTATCTCTTCTGGAGCCTGCCCTGCCACCCAGGCTGGGGTAGACCTCTGGTCAAACATGACTGGGTTTGGACATGAGATGCCTATTTCCCCTGACATGTTCTTTCATATGTTGTTTTAATTGTCTTTCTCCTGCTACTTTCATGTAAGAGTGGGGGGAACCTTACATGCTTTCTGCCAAGCTTTATTATGTCCGGGGCTGAAGTAGTGCCTGACCCCAGTCAGTGCTCAATAAGGTTTTATTGACAATAAAAGCTAAGTTTTAGAAACAAGATTTTTATTAACTGAAACCTTCTCACTATTTAACATGACAATGTTAACTAGTCATTTTACCAAATACGTAGTTTTACCAAAATATTTTATCTTGGATTTTTTTTTTCCTGAGCAGTATCTTTTCACATCGTTGTTCTTTCCATGTAGCATAATTTGGGAAACATACATATACATAGGATGAATTGCTTATTCAATTTTATTTTTTATTTTTATTTTTTAAAGAATTTTTTTTTAATTGACAGTGAGAGAGAGAACACAAGGAGGGGGAGTAAGAAAGGGAGAAGCAGGCTTCCTGCCCAGCAGGGAGCCCAATGCAGGGCTTGATCCCAGAACCCTGGGACCATGACCTGAGCCAAAGGCAGAGGCTTATGATTGAGCCACCCAGGCACCCCTCAATTTTATTTTTTTAAAGTAATCAAATTGAGAATATTTTTAACATACCATGCTAGGTGCTAAAATGATAATACTCATCTCCAAGTTGGTTATGAACTTAAATGTCAGCACATATGAATTTTTGTAAAATAGTAGTGAAAAGGTTATATATTTCTATCAATTTAGGCTCATATTAATTTTTAGTATTTCCTGTTTACTTTTGACATTACTGTAAAATATGATTTTTCTTCCTTGAGTAAAAGTACTCAAATGATATTTTCATAACATGCTTATTTGTGACCCTTTTAAAATAAATCTCACTATGAAACAAGCAAAAGTCATAATCTTATAGCTATATCTGAAATCTTTCAGGAGTATATTGATGTGGCCAAACATTTCTTATTGAAACTTGTGCTTAATATTTATTATTTTTAGGTCCACGAGAATTATTTTAATTACATTTTGCTTCTAGACTTTTTTAAAACAATATTTTAACTTAATAGAAAGAAATGTGTTTACCCAATCTGCATATAAATGTCAGCTTTTAAGAATGTTGGCTGCCTTACTGTGTGTTGAAATACTGAATCAAGTGTTGCATTGAATTCCAATTAGAATTTGTCTAAAATATTTTCCAGTTTGAGCAACTACTTAAGGATATTTCATCCACAGTGTATTTCACTGGGACAAGTTAGTTTGAAGAGTATTGGACAGGGTAACAGAGGATCATAGCGGTGTATAGAGTCATCTTTAGAATCACAGTGTTGGGAGCCTGGGTGGCTCAGTGGGTTAAAGCCTCTGCCTTCAGCTCAGGTCATGATCTCAGGGTCCTGGGATCTAGCCCCGCACTGCATCACATTGCATCAGGTTCTTTGCTCAGCAGGTAGCCTGCTTCCTCCTCTCTCTCTGCCTGCCTCTCAGCCTACTTGTGATTTCTCTCTCTCTCTCTGTCAAATAAATAAATAAAATCTTAAAAAAGAAATAGAATCACACTGCTTTGTTTTGAATCACAACTTTGCTAGTAATTGTGGCTTTGGACAAATTGCTTACTCTTTGTGTCTATTCCCTGATTAGTAAAGTTGGGATAATAATAATGCAAAATTTATAGGGTTGTTATGAGGATTTATTTGTATTTATATTTAATTACCTAATACTTGTGAATTACTTAAAACTGTGCCTGACTCACAGTACATACTTAGTAAATATTGTAAATTATTGCATGCTATTTGTTAATTGTAGTTCGTAGGAGTTGATGGGTGAGAAGAAAGTTTGTGTTCAGGTGTATCCTTCATACCAATTAGACTTATCAGTAGATAATCAAATCATGGTTTTAAATGAAACCAAGGGATGATGGATTCCTCTATAATGTATAAACACCCCTTGGGGAAAGTACGGTTTTTTTTAAGCCCTCGGGTTTCAAAGTCAGAGCAATGTTGATTCTTTTACTTCCTAGCTGTTGTGTGTTCAGGGAGTTTACTTAACCTTTCAAAACCATGGTTTTGTTATCTATATAAAGAGGATGAACCCGTGCTTCATAGAGTTGCTATGAGGATCAAAAGAGGAAATTTACATAAAGCAATTAGAGTATGGCAGGATATAGTGACTGATAGGTTTGTGTTATTGCTAGCATTATTATTATTATTTTAATATTTATTTTAATATTTATTGTATAGCTAATTATTTCAGAAAATCACTTTAAATGAAAAAAATCTGCAAACACAAAAATCATATAGTAAAAATAAGAATTACATATATATA
>LNAC01000339.1:617061-720108 GCA_002007465.1 Ailurus styani
ATTCACAGACCTGTACCCCTTGGGCAAATAATAAAAATAAAATTAAAAAAAAAAATAAGAATTACAACTGAGAAATAGGAGCAATATAAGAGGTGAGTGATAACAAAAGATAAACTTTGCCTGCATTTCACTTTTCCTAAGACAAAACTACATACAAGAATAGTTTTATTTGTACCTCATTGTTGTCAATGAATATTTATTAGGCTTGCCTATATTTGTGCTCTTGTAAGGATCCATTAAATAGACAAGTTCTTTACCCTTTAGGATGTATTCTTTCTATGTATGAACTTTGTTCCTATGTATCAGGTTTAATAGGTTGGAAAACTACTGTGTTGCAGTGGAATACAATAAAAATTTCCCCTTTTGTTACAGATGAGATAAAAACTCTCCCTCTAGTTTTGAGATGTAGCCTTTTTTTTTAAATTATTGTTATTTTGCTTAAAATTGTATTTGAGAGAAAGAGAGAGAGAGAGAGAATGAAAGCAGGGGCAAGGGCAGAGGGAGACGCAGACTTCCTGCTGAGCAGGGAGTCCATTGGGGGCTCAATCTCAGGACCCTGAGATCATAACCTGAGCCAAAGGCAGATGCTTAACTGACTGAGCCACCCACATGCCCTGAGATGTAGCCTTTAAATACAAAATCCACAGGTGCCTGGGTGGCTCAGTGGGTTAAAGCCTCTGCCTTTGGCTCAGGTCATGATCTTGGGGTCCTAGGATTGAGGCCTGCATCGGGCTCTCTGCTCAGCAGGAAGCCTGCTTCCTTCTCTCTCTCTGCCTGCCTCTCTTCCTACTTATGATCTCTCTCTGTGTCAAATAAATAAATAAAATCTTTAATAAAAAAAAAACCTAAAATCCACTACTATAATTTAGGTGACATCCTTATGTACCATAATTCATGTCTTCAATTACTATAAGGAGTCAGAATTTGATTATGCACAGGAAAAAGGGAATTTGAGGAACAAATAATAAATATATGGCAATGTGTTAAAGAAGAAGAGGAGAGAAAACAGTGCTATGGAGAGGACCCTTAGCTGCTATCTAGACTCATACCCTCTTTATCCTAATCTGCTAACCATTTCTTTAGGAAGCTGACTGCTTTCCTTTATTTCCTCAGCCCCTAGCACAGTGCCTTAATTAAGTTTACTATATTGAAATGAATTGAATTGCTATCCATGGCTCCTTGTTTTTAATGCAATTTTCCAATGCTGATCTCATATACATAGTAAATCCTGACATAGTCTCACTGCAAACTTTGGCTTGACCAGGCTTAGTCACCTAGCCATTTATTTGGTCTTGTCATAGTTTAGATCAAATGATACAAACAGGAATTAACAAAAACAAATTAAAATTTATAAATATAAAAAGCTTACAAGTCAGCAGAAAAACATTACCATACTTTATATTGTTCAACACTTTTTAGGGAACTTCCATAGCTTACTTTTCCTTGTGATCCTCAGAAAGACTCAAAGACAGGAGAATTGTAAAAGAGATAAAATAACCAGTGACATAGCTATTTAGAAAGCAACCTGTCTGCTAATCTATTATTCTCATATAATGAGAAAAGTGACAGGTGAATTTTAGTATGCAAAAATATGTTAGTGCTTTTAAAATTTATTAGATTATTGCACTTATGGGCTATTTTCTCGGTACTTATTATCCTTTGTAAATTTTTTAAGGTTGAGTTGCAAATTAAGAATCTTCATTCTATATATTTGCATCATGTTCATTACAAACTTATATTACATATAATAATTCAGTCATAATACCCTATGGTATTCATGGTAATAGCTAATTTTATTTCTTAAATGCCCATAGCATATATATATATGTATATATATATATATATATATAATTAATCTTTCTTTTGGGGCCATACTTGCTCTTGATAATTTAATAAAGCCAGAGGACCTTGGGATGGGGGTGAGCAGGTATTCAAACACACACACACACGGCCATCATATAACTCTGAAAGCCCATTTTAATGTTTCTCAATCTTGATACTATTGATATTGTAGACTACTTGGTTAATTCTTTGTTGTGGGGGATGTTCTGTACATTGAGGATTTGTAGCAGTATCCTTGACCTCTATCCATTTGATACCAGTAACACCCAAACCCCTGAGTTATGATAACCAAAAAGGTCTCCATGTATTGTCAAATGTCCCCTGGTAGGCAAAATCACCTCTGGTTGGAACCTCTGAGTCAGAGCCCAATGACCCTTGATTCATTGACCCACGGTTAAGAAAATCTGCATGAATGGAGATTTGAAAATGGCTGAGAATATTAGGAGATACCTGTTTGTGATCTATTGTCATCCTTACTTCAGGATCCTGCACACTTTTTAACCTCACCTTTACCATATAACAGTGACAAAAACTTTTTCTAAATTAGAAAATTGTAAACATGGTCACTCTGAAAGAAGAGTTCAGTGATTTATCTGGTGAAATGATTCCTAAATAAGTGACATTTAGATTTTCATTCTTTATTCCTTACAAATATAGGATATCTAGTCTTCACCAGCTTTGGTTCCAAAGAAAGAATGACCAGGCAACTTTTGTGGCCTCAGATTACAGTTAACATCTCTGGACTAAGGACCTAAAATAGGGCACAAAAACAGATGTGCATCCCCAAACCAGTGAGTAAGAAAGAGATACTTCAGTAGATATTTTGTAGAGGTGAATATTAGGTTGCCTTTCCCTTTTTACCTTTCAATTTATTCCTGATAGAAAAATTGCTACTAAAAAAGAAAAATGTATGTGAATATAAATGTCTCAAAGTATATGGAGGAGGGACGTAGAATATAGGATACATAGATCAATATAGCAGCACATATGTATTTGTATCAGTATTTCTATAAAACAGTGTTGATAGTAACAGCTCCCCTTTATTAGGTGCTTACTATTTGCCAGGAACTGTGTAAATCAACCTACACATATATTTATTTTTTCATTCAATACTTACTCAACCTTATAAAGTAAAATGTTATTATGAGCTATTATCTATTTGGCTAAAGAAAATACACGTAAAGGAATTAAACCACAGACTTAATTTGGGTTTAAATCAGGTTTGACCTATTCTAGAACATATTCAGTTAACTACTCCAAATCATGGAT
The DNA here is from genome assembly GCA_002007465.1 of Ailurus styani. Lineage (NCBI taxonomy): Eukaryota > Metazoa > Chordata > Mammalia > Carnivora > Ailuridae > Ailurus > Ailurus styani. The sequence continues at coordinate 620,173 of LNAC01000339.1, forward strand.
TTTTGTATGCCCATTACATTTTTGTTTATTTATCCTTTAATATAGATTCCAATTTCAGAGTTAAGCTGTATTATTTCTCTAATCAGGTAAATAAAATTTGGTTAAAAACAGTAAATAAAACTAAAAAATTTACTTATGCACAGAATATATATTCTAGTTTTTACATAAATTTTAGCTCATTAATTTTCTTCTTCTGTGAACTGCAGTAATGAAATAGATGTTAGGAAACAAATTATCTTTGATATGTATAAAGTAATGCAGTTACATGGTTAGAGTAATTATAATTCATAATTCAATTTTAATTTCAAATATGTGTTTTCTACCTCCTCATCAATTTAAGCCAGATAAAGTCGATAAACAAACAAAAAGCACATTCTTCTTCTTTTCTGTTATGAGTAGGGTAAAGGGAAATGATCTGTCCAGCTGGTGCAGAGTTAAAATTTACAGTAAATGGCAGTGAAAACAGACTTGTTTGGAATCTCCAGCTGGATGAGCATTGTGTCAACACTTTTTGTGATATTTCTTGATGATATCATGTTAGTCTGAAGAGCACTTAGCAGACACTAATTATCATCTGGTGAACACTCTTCAGATGAAAAGGTGAAAATCTATTCAGTATGTGCAATGCATGCACAATTCAATTGTTAACCTAAATTGCGAGCTACAAAGATTTAATGTTTTGGTGATAGTTTAGGTGTGAACAAAACGGTTATTGTGCATTGTTCTGTAAAATATATGTTCCCCAATGATTGGATTCCAATTTCTATTATTTTTATTAATGAATGAGCCAAACAGTTTAGCTCTGCTTATTGCAGTTCATGTTACTGTGCAATTACCATATAAAATTCAACATACGAACATCTAGATTGTACTTCTGTATGATTTTCAGCTATCATTTAATTTGGAGAAAAAATAAGAAATATTAACTATATTTCCATGAAAGTTTAATGTTTTAAAATTAATATGTAGTTTTGGCACATCATAGTAGACTTTCTTAAAATAAGGAAAATTGTGTACCATACATGAGACAGAGTACATTACTGCTAAAGTAAGTTAAGATGGTGTCCTTTTTGGGTTGTTTTTGCTAATTTTTAAGAACATGTATTTTTTTATTGTACTCTCAATATAATTTCATTTATTCATTTAATATCTATTTGGTACCAAATATGTACCAGCTCTTTATTTCATGTTTCTCTAAATAAAATAATTGGTTTTCACAAATTTGATCTGAACTATCATTCATGCTATTATTCAAATCATTTGTGAGTGAAATCAGTTACTTCAACAGCAAACCAAATTTTATTAAACAGTGTTTGTGTTGGATTAGTACAGAAGGGGAGTATTTTACTTACCTCTACTTTCCACTCAAATATGGGCTTGATCACAGATTTATTTTTCATAAGGTTTCAACTTCATTTTAGGGCATACTAATTGTGATAAAACTGAGTTGACAGACTGACAGAATGAAAGATTGAGCATTTGAGAAAAATAGAAAACCTGTGAATAATGAGAAAAAAAACCCAAACCACAAAAATATATTAAAATGTAGTTAGAAATATGTTCATTTAACTACGTGTATAGAGTTGGATATGTAAATCTTTCAAGAGCCTATCTGAAGAAGTAGGAATGGCGGTTAAGTTTTGGAAAATTGCCTCTAAAGAAAATGAAAGATATAAGTTTTTTTAGAAAAGAACAAATATAGTTTAGTGGAAAGAAGAAGACAAAGCACTTTACATAAAAATGTCTCAACATTTTCCTGGCTTTGAAACATGTTTAACCATATGTTGAATAAAATGTTTTTCTTGATGTATACATGAAGTGGAAGCCAAGGTATCATTTTTGAAAACACAAAAGCTTTTAGAACTTTAACTTGATGACTTGAAAGGCAGCAGTGTTCCTCTTACATTCATTTCATCCAAGCTGCAAGCTCTCTTTGAGTGCCTCCTAAATACATACAATTTTACTAGGTATTGAAGGAGAGTTATAAAAGTGTTGTTCATTAGGGAACATTGATTGCAGCTCTAAGAAACGCACCTATGAAGAAGTTATTATATCAGATGCAATAAAAAGACAATACATGATGCTTAAATCCAGGGAAGAGAGAGTATATGTGATATAGAAAGAGAAATGAGGTAAGATTTTGGAGTATGTATGAAATTTGGGACTTTGGAGTATGTATGAAATTTGGGTTAGGAGAGAATATGGGTTAGTCTTGGTTCTGGTAGAGAATGTCATCCAATTCTGCCTGAGTGGACAAATGAAAGAAATTCATTTCTTTGGTCTTGGGAAAATCATTTGTAACCATTTAAGGTTTCAATTGTTCATGTATAAAATGTGGAGTTTTAAAAAGTCTGTCATTCAAGGCTTTTATGTTGAATTAATTTTTCCTTTCAGCTTCAGCTAGTGTCTCTTTGCTGATTACTTTTTCTTCCAACAACTTATCCATGTCAAGTTCCAATTAACTTAAGTTTCCATTTCAATATCATGGAGTCAGTACATATTTATTAAGCTTGATATTGAGTCTATTGCCAGTATACCAATATCCAAATAATATTGCTCTTGATTTCAGTTAAAGACATGTTATTGTATTAATTTTTCCTGTCTTACTTCTTATATCTATTTAGTTAGAAATGACTTTGAAATCTGTTATAAATACATCATTTTCATTTTTATTGGTGACACAGTGTTCTGGTATTTATCTCTTCCTGTGTGAACACTCATTACTTCCTGTATAGCACTTACTCTTAGCTTATTTTCTGTTTCCATACTCTTTTCTGCAGTTCAATGGAAAAAGATCTGCAGTTGGATTTGTCCCAAGATATGGCAGAAAGCATAATGTATTGAAGTGAAGATGAGTGTTGATTTATTATTTAATCCCTCTTCAGGCTTATTGTCACTCCATAGAAGTATTCTGATTCTGTGACTTGATCTCAGATTCATTGTATGACTTCCCTGCCTAAACTTCTGGGCATGTAGCCTAATGAGATGGAAGGATTTCCTAGAGAGTCCCCAAAGCATCCTAACATGAACTTTCAATTCTTCAAGTATTTTCAAATGAGAGAATGAAAATGGAACTATTAGAGATTCTTTGTTGACAAGAGGGAAGAGATGATGCATGAGGCAGTGAAGAATTACAAGCCAAAGTCTTGAACAAAAACCACTACCCAACAAATTCAGTATAAATTTTGAAACTACATTATCAGATAATTTGAAAAATCTCCATGTCTTTGGGTCAATAAGAATCAGTGCTTCCAACTATATGAAACATCCCCAGTATTTATACTTATCAAACTATTGATTGGGATAAAAATATTGTTTAATTAAAATCACAAACAGGCACAACAGTAACAACAGACCAAGCTGCAAATGTATAGCCCTCTTGACTGGGCATCACCAATTCATTATTTCTTAGCAATTTAATTACATTCTAGGAGGGGAGGTGAGCGGGGGATGTGCTAAATGGGTGATGGGTATTAAGGAGGACACTTATGTTGAACACTGGGTATTATATGTAAGTGATGAATCACTAAACTCTACTCCTGGAGCTACTATTACACTATATGTTAACTAACTAGAATTTAAATAAAGATTTGAAAAAAAGTTAAAAAAAATTGCATTCTAAACTTTGAGACTTTTCACTTTGCCCTAAATGTGATCATTTATAAACAAAGGTCTGAAATAGATAGTGTGAGGTTATATCATATACTCTTAGATCCAAAAACCTATATACTGTAGATCATATGGGGAAGCTATATCGGTAGACCCTCAAATGAGCACTCATCCTGATTAATTTGGAGTGCCCAGAGAAATTGTAATATTAAAACCATGCTCTCTCTGTCTGTCTCATACACACACACAGACACCCATTCCATACCCTCTCTACAAATTTTTAAAAATAATACATAAACTGTAGAGTCCATTCCATATAGGAATTATAAAGTAACAAACTTAGTTATGGAAGAGGAGATATCAATAAATGTGTTACAGACATGTACTAGAATTGCTAAGTGAGATTTGAGTTTGATAAACCCAAGTCATGATGCTAGGATTTGGTATATTAATGTTCAAAATGGGCCCTGAGAGGAACTTGACATAAGACCACAGTGGTAATAGAATTCTTGAATAAATTAATTGCCTTCTTTAGACAAATCCCTAAGAGGTTATATTGTATACATTTTTATGTAAAAATTCACAAATAGATACTCTGGGAAGATTCAAATAAAATGTGGTTAATGAGAAAAATGTGCTTTTATACTTAATTATTTGTAGCCAAAGTGCTATGTTATCTACAAAATACAAAATACCGTGCTGAGATTTATCTAAATGAAACTCATGTCTGATCATTTTTTGAGGAATAATTTACTAAATTTAACCGGATTGTATTTTTTAGTACAAAGGTAAACAGTTTTGAAGAAATATTTTAAGAAAATGGTTTCATTGTAAGGATATAATTAAATCTCTCAAAATAGTGGGTATTTTTATTTTTCCTTTTTCTTGTCCTTTACTTTTGTGTCTTTTTGAACATCTTATTATGAAGTAAATATTTTGATTATCTACTAATTATCTATTAATCTATTTTATCTATTAATAGATTGCTAGCTAATATTTATGACAAATATAATTCATAGAAAGAATAATATCTACATAATACATAAAATTTCTTTTGTTTAAAATAATCCCTTGCTTCAAAAAATCAATGTAGGGGCTCCTGGGTAGCTCAACGGGTTAAGCCTCTGCCTTAGGCTTGAGTCATGATCTCAGGGTCCTGGGATCAAGCCCTGCATGGGGCTTTCTGCTCAGTGGGGAGCCTGCTTCCCCCTTTCCTCCCCTGTCTGCCTGCCTCTCTGCCTGCTTGTGCTCTCTCTCTCTCTGTGTCAAATAAATAATAAACAAAATCTTTTAAAAAGTCAATGTATAACTTATAAAGAAAAGTTACAGTGGTCAGCAAAACATAATATGCCTTTTTAAAGATACAGTACAACCTATCAAGCTATAATATGGTCTTAGTCTTCTCTTATACATATTCACAATAGAATTTCTAGTAAGTAGGAGTCAATTTTAATGTCCCATTACTCTTTCCACACATTTTCTATTTTGCCAGAGGATCTCACTTAAGTATAAGAAATCCTCTGATGAATTCAGCTGGGTTTCCCTATAAGAAAAGAATTCATGGGTTCATAAATCTTTCAGTCCCTTCAATTTATCTGGAGAGTTATGGATAGCATGCTGGGTAGCAGTACATAGAGAAGATCATCTTGAAAAATAATGCTATCTCCATAATGGGGAGGTTTCGATTTCCCAGTGGGAGTGAGCTGTTTAGGCTGTATAGATATGGCCCTATTGCAGATTGCTGTCGGCAGAGAGAATAACATTCTACTGGGTTTCCATTTTGCTTTCAATATATTTTGGTGGCTGAGACTTTAATTAACTATGTCAAAAAGAGTACATGTAATCACTGTAAAAGTTCTGATAAAAATGGACAAAAGAAAAGAATTTCACAGTTAAATGTATCATTCTCTTATTAAAGCTCTCTAATGTATGAAGGTTCTACAGGATTCTAAGATTACTAGAGAATATTTTAATGCTATGTACGTTGTATCTTTAGACACAATGGTGAATAAGAAAATAGTCTTCATTTACTTGTTTTCCATATTTCTTTTAGATTTGATTATTATTTGAAGGTTGGGGTTTTTATTTCATTGTCCCTAATTAAACAAAATAGCAGCTATATTTCCAGTCATTTTTTCTAATAAATTATCATTTCCCTTTTGCCTGAAAGTCATAATATGCATGCATATGTAAAGACTAAAAATAATTTTCTTCTTAACTAATTAGAGAGAAAAGTATTTATATTTCAAAGGTAGTGTAATAGGGTTCTCCAGAGAAATAGAATCTATGTATATAGTTTATATACATGTATATCCTATGTGTATATGTAAATATGTATTTGTTGAGAGAGACAGATTGATTTATTTTAAGAAATAGTCTTAAGGGGCTGTGAGGGTTGACAAGTCAGAAAGCTGAAGACAGACTACAGATTTAGAGAGGGTTTGTATGTTACAGTCTTGAGGAGAATTATTTCTTGGAGAAACCCCAGTCTTTGCTCCTCAACAAGATTCCCTTCAACAGATTGGACGAGGTCCACCCAAGTTATGGAGGATAATCTGCTTTCCTCAAAGTCTACTTATTTAAATGTTAATCACACTTGAAAAGTGCTTTCACAGGAAAATCCAGACTGGTGTTTGATCAAACAGCTGGGCACCATAGCCTAACCAAACTAACATATAAAATTAACCAATATGGGTAGTAAAATGAAAGTTTTTATCATCTCCAACATATTTTTAAAGATTTTATTTACTTATTTATTGGCAAGAGAGAGAGTGCACAAGTGGGGGGCGGGCAATGAGAGAGGGAGAAGCAGACTCCCTGCTGAGTGGGGATCCTGATACAGGGTTTGATCCCAAGACCCTGAGATCATGACCCGAGCCAAAGGCAGATGCTTAACCAACTGAGCCACCCAGGTGCCCCTCATTTCTAATATTAATATAGATTTCCCAAATGGCATGAAAAGGGGCAAATAAAGATAACTATTTTTTAACTGAAGTATAGTTATCATACACTGTTATATTAGTTTCAGGAGTACAGCATAGTGAATCAACAATTCTATACATAATGCAGTGTTCACCTAAGTAAGTGTAGTTACCATCTACCACCATACAGCATTATTACGATATAATTGACTATATTTCCTATAGTATACTTTTCATTCTCCTGACTTAATTATTTCATAATGGGAAGTTCATTCCTCTTAATCTCCTTCATGATTTCATCCATCTTCCTACCCCGCTTCCCTCCATCAACCACCAGTTTGTTCACTGTGTTTATGAGTCTGTTTCTGTTTGTTTATTCATTTATTTTGTTTTTAAGGTTTCACATATAAGTGCAATGATAGGATACTTGTGTTTCTCTGACTTATTTCACTCAGCATAATACCCTTTGGGTCCATCCTTGTTGTCACGAATGGTAAGATTTTCTTCTTTTTTATGGTTGAGTAATATTCCATTGCAAATATACTACATCTTTATCCTTTTATCTATTGATGGATATTTAGGTTGCCTCCATATTTTGGCTATTGTAAATAATGCTGCAATAAACATAAGGTGCATATTTTTTCAAATTAGTTTTCTTTCTTTTTTTTTAAGTTTTCATTTCCTTTGGCTAAAAACCCACTAATGGAATTACTTGATTGTATGGTATGTCTATTTTTAATTTTTTAAGGACATCCAAACTGTTTTCCATAGTGGCTGCACCAATTTATATTCCTACTAACAGTGCACAAAGGATGTCTTTTTTCCATATGCTTACCAACACTTGTTAATTCTTAACTTTTTGATACTGACCATTCTGACAAGTGTGAGGTGATATCTCATTGTGGTTTTGATTTGCAATTCCCTGATGATGAGCAATGTTGAGCATCTTTTCATGTGTTTTGTGGTCATCTGTATTTCTTCTTTAGAAACATGTCTATTCAGGTCTTCGGACCATTTTTTAATTGTATTACTTATTTTTGTTTTTTGTTTGTTTTTGTTTGTTTTGCTGCTGAGTTGTGTAATTTCCTTTTATAATTTGGATGTTAACCCCTTATTGGATATGTCATTTGCAAATATCTTCTCCCATTCAGTAGGATGCCTTTTTGTTATACTGATGCAAAAACTTTTTAGTTTGATATAGTCCCAATAGTTTATATTTGCTTTTGTTTCCCTTGTCTGAGGAGACATAGCCAGAAAAATGTTGCTAGTGGAATGGAAAAGGGGAAGATGGAGATAAGATTTATAGACTTAAATAAAATTAATAGATATTATCAATAGATACAGTGTGTAAGTTTCTGTGGATCTTGATTCCAACAAAACAGGTGTATACATGCAGTTCAAAGCACTTGAAGAAATTTGAATATGAGTTGAGTCTTATCAGTTTTTTCTTATTTATATTTGTCATCATGATTTAGTATTTCATCTACAGAAAGTCTTTACTTTTTACATAGTTTTAAAAATGAATAAGTTTGGATATTAATCTTATGAATATGACTAAACACCAACAATATTCTGCTCAGAAGTTGTGATTTTTTAGTGTTTCAATAAAAAATATTATTTAATCAGTAGAAAAGTATGACTTCTTTTAAAGAAGCCAATTAAAATAACAATAATTTATCTGTTCTATAGTTAATATAGTACTGCATATTATTCAAAATGTGTAAAAGTTACTAATCTATAAAAGTAGCAATAACAATAACAATCATTTATCTGTTATATACAGTTAATATAGTAATGTGTATTATTTAAAATGTCCAAAAGTAATAATCTATAAAAATAACATGTTAACACAAACCCATATATAATCTATGTATAATTATATATAATAAATATATATTAAATATAAACTGATTTGTGGCTCTTTTTGCCATAATATGTTAATCTTTTAAGACAAAAAATAGCTTAATTCTTTTAAGAAGAAAAATAAAAATTCCTTTCTGTGAGTTTATCTCCTGTGTTCATGAATTTATGCCTTGAATAAATAGTCAAGAGTAACATCACAGCACATGAAGGGAATTTTATACATATATTTGTATATATATACACACACACAATATTTAAGATAAAATATTCTTTAGTATGATATATACAACATATAATATACAGCATATAATGTATATTATATGATGTTTTTTGTTTTTTTATATGTTTTTAAAATATGATCCTAGTTCTTCTATTAACAGTATCACTAATCAATGAATCTTTCTTTATGAGTTCAAATAATAGACCAGTCACTCATTCATTTATTCAACAGATTTTTTTTTTTTTGTCCAGAGAAATTTTAGCAGTAATTTCTCAAGAATATTTTTAGGAAAGTCCACTAAATATTTTACAAATAATACATGGATACTTTAAAATAAAAATCGCTTAAAGTCACTGAAGTTTCTTATTGCTATATAAACATTCTCATGTGTTTTCCTTGGGAAGGTGAAAATTTCTGAGACACTTATTAGGAACTTTTATTTATTCCTTTTTTTTTTTTTAAGTGTAGATTCTGGAACAATATAAACTTTCCAGTAACAGCAAGCTCTTTGACTGTTATATAAAATACTTGGTTCCATCCATGAAGCACTTATGTTTTTGATCAGTACACTATAAAAACATTGAATGGAAATTATTAATATTATTATTACTTATAGTCTTATTTTCTTCTCACAAGAAATTTTGTATATTTTTTCATCTATTTTTCACATTTTAAATTATACACTTTTTTGTATAATTTATTTGTGTGAATATTTACCTAATGGCAGTCTCAGCCATTAGACTTCTATTGAGGAAGCACCATGTGTTTGGATATCAGTATACACTCAGCATCTAGCATAGGACCTAGCACATAAGTAAGGTTTCAATTACTCTTATTTCAATTAAATTTATCAATGGGTTATGCATGTTTTGTAGATTTATAGAGCAAAGACAAGAGGAGTAAATTAATTTAATGACATAAGAGATTAGATTCCTATATGTTTGGCTACAAAGTTTATAATTTTTTGCACCATGTCCTTCTGTCTTTTTTTTCAGTGTTTAGCTGAAGATTTTATTAAAAAATGAATACATGGGGTGAAAAATTTTACAGTTCATTATAGCAAATGATTCTGTAGTTATGCCTCTAAAAGACTTACACTTGTTAAATAGAAGAGCAAGAAAAAGTTATTTTTGTATAAACTGTACGTGATAATGCTTTCAGCAGGTGTCTTAAGACCCCTAATATCCCGTTTTTCTTGCTACTGCACCTCTCCCCTGGCCCTCTACCGGGTCTTTTCTCAACACAGCAGCAAAATGTTGAACAATTTTTCTTAAATGCTTAAGTCAGAAAATGTCAGTCTTCTGCTTAAAATCTTCTAATTATTTCCCATGTCATCAGAAGTAAAATTCAAAGACTATCAAGTTGCTGCAAGGTCCTGTATAATATGACTGCCCACAGTTTCTTTGATTTCAGCTCCTATGGCTCTTTGTCTTTTTTTTTTTTGCTATCCCAGTCTATCTTGCCCCTGCCTCAGGACTTTTGCACGTTACTTAATTTTTGAAACATCATTCCCTAGTCATCCATATGACTCATTTACTTACTTTCTTTTGGTTTCTAATCAAGGGCCATCTTAGGCTTTTCTACCAGTGCTTACATTCACTTGATATACTATATTTTTATATTTATTTATTTACTGTTGGATGTAGGAAATAAACTCATGAGGGAAGGAATTGTGTTTGATTTCTTTGCTGCTCTATTTTGGGCACTCAGGCATTTGATACAAAGCATGCAGTCAACATCTGTTGAAGAAATGAATGGATATTTGAGAGAGGGTTTAATAGGTGTGCTCTCTTTTCATTCCTCCAGATACTTCAAATTGTATTCCTCATAGTAAATTGGAATATCAGAATTCAAATCATTTGGGACATTTGAGCTTACTTACCTACAAAAGTATAAACACTCACTGAAATTCAGTTTAATGTGTAACTTTTACACTTAATAAGGTGTTATGTCTTGGAAACACCCAAATTTCTATCTCTAGTCCATCTCTTGCTATTTGACAATGGGCAAGTTACCTAAACTTGCTCTCTTTTTGCAAAAATAAAATAATATTAAAAATATTCTCATACCCTATCCCTTATCAAGTTAGTCAACCAAGAATATTTATTATGATACTACTGCATGATCAGTCACTAAAATGCTACTTTACAGAATTGTCTTACAGAAAAATATGGAAAGTACTTGTTCTAGAGTCAGATCTCAGTAATCAAAAATTGTATTTCCAAAGAGTCAAAGACAATGTACACTGTAATTTAATGTTCAAGTCTAGCTGTTATTTCATATCAAGGATTTAGTGGCATCTGCTGTATCTTTCTTTCACCTGAGGCAGAGAGGGTATTGAGTAGTGACTAAGATCAAGAACTTTGAAATGGGACTAGTCATTTTGTTTCGGGATCCTGCACCCATTTGGATGAGTAATCTGGGGCAAGTGTTTTGTTTCGTTTTGTTTTTAACTTCTGTGTCTTCATTTTTCTTTCTTTCTTTCTTTCTTAATTTCTTTCTTTCTTTCTTTCTTTCTCTCTCTCTCTCTCTCTCTCTCTCTCTCTCTCTCTCTCTCTCTTCCTTCCTTCCTTCCTTTTTTGTAGTGGGCATGAAGAAATTAACACCTATGTCATTTCATGCCATGAGGATTAAATGAATTAATATAAATAAAGTACTTAGAAGAGTGCCCAGCTGGAAAAAGCATTCTTTGTTAGCTGTTATGTGCCCTATATTTTATTGCATTTCATTTCTGCTCTTACACAATGCATCAAGTCTTTTGAAAGTAGATAGTTTGTAAATCTAAGACAAAAGATAAAAATTGAGATAGTTCACTTTAGTGATATTTGATGAACTTCCCATCAAATGCTTAATAGTTTTAATCTAAATTTTGTCAATATGTATAATGAGAATATTTCCCTATTTTCTATGATTACTGATGTATCTTTATTGAATGGACCCTCATAGTACTATTGTTTTGTGTATTAAGCCAAACTGGCAGTGAATGTGGAAAGTGTCCTTTTAATTTTGTCACTCAGCACACATTCATTGATCATCTATTGATGAGTCTTGTACTAGTATTTTGGATTATAAAATAAATAACCCCAAATAAAGAATATTAATAAATAATGACATTCTAAGTCTTTTGGAAACCTACTTCTATATGATAAAGGCAACAACTAGTGGATGTGAAAAGTTCCAAAGTGAAAAATGATTCACGTATTGCTCAAGGCAGTCAGGCAATGTTTGATAGAGAAGACGCAATGCTTGAGCTAATTGTTAAGGAAGAGTTCTTTAGGCAAGCTAAAGGAAAAGGAATTCTAAGGTAGGGATGCAAAGCATAGAGATATAAAACAATAGCACGATTTGGGATGAATTAAAGTTACTGCATTCTTGTTAGGCCATATGTGTGGAGGAAGCAGGGGAAGAGATGAGGCATGAGAACTAGACAAGGACACAATCATAAAGATTTTTAAGACTGGTGACAGCTTGAGTTTTATTTTGTTGGTTGTGAATTGTTTCAAGCATCAGAATGATCTAGTTGGGATTATATTTTAGAAAAGCAGTTGATGGAAAGAAAGAGCATAAGACTGGAAGAAATATTAGTTTAGGTTATTGCAAACAATGGACAGATAAAATCAATTTTACTGAATGGGATAAAAGACTTTCTATGATAGAATAATTATAATCCATCTCATTGTAAAAATGGAATTTAAATATTTCAAGGGAACAAGCCCCTTATGACACATACTGGTAAGAATATTAGTAAGGTAGTAAATAATATCTTGATTTCTTGTTTTAAAACTTGTGTTTAATTTGTATAATATATTAATTTGTCCCCATTTAGGATTTAATGTTTTATGACATTAAATTTTATGTAAATAATTTTTGACACTTAGGTTGAGAGTGTTAGGTTCCAAAACTTAATTATATATATTAGAAGCCTAGAATTTAGAGTTGCTTTTAGATTAATGTAATATTTATTTATTTATTTATTTAGGGGTGGGGAAGGGGCAGAGAGAGAGAGAAAGAGGGAGGGAGAGAAAATCTCAAGCAGGCAGTGCAGGGCCAATAGTGGGGCTCAGTCTCACAACCCTGAGATCAAGAGTTGGATGCTTAACTGACTGAACCAGCCAGGTGCCTTTTTTTGTTTTTGTTAAAATGAAATGTGAATGTCGTATTTCATTGCTGTATACACAGAAAATGTTTATGCCTAATTAAAATGTTTTTCTCATCTAAATTTATTTCTCCTATATTTAAAATTAATATTTGAATCTTCTAAATAAATAAGAAACTGCATTTTATTTTCTTATAAATAATAGCATTCTTTTGTATTATTTTGAAATCCTGTTATTAAATAGTTGATGGCTATGTGACTGTTTGCAAAATCTGTCTAAATTATTAAAATATAAACTGATGCCATATTACATTAAAATGTGCTTCAGTCTTTTAAGAATTATTAATGGTGCCATGACCGTACCATTGGCTTAGAAGCTAAGTAGAACTTGTAATGTGGAAGAATCTCCTTACCTGATGGAGCTCAGATTATTCCAGTAGATATAGCATTATAAGCCTTTTAGTCCTATACATTTCTTTAATAAATTTTAGTTTATTTACTGAATAAATTATTTAAAATCTGTTTAATCACACCTCAAGAAATTTTAAAAAATGAAAAAATTCTTTATTGGTCTAGATGACCGAGCATGGGAATTCTGACAGCATACAGTTGATCCTTATTATTGGTGGATTCCATATTTGTGAAGTTGCTGTAATTTATTTCTAACCCCCAGATCAATGCTTGGGGCCCTTCATGGTCATCTGTGCACATGCACAGAGCACCAAAGAATTTGAGTTGACCATTGCATACATTCCCACGTGAGGTCAAACAAGGTGATTGCCTTCTTGTTTCTGCCTTCATACTATAAACAAGTATCCCTTTTGTCGTCTATTTAGGGCTACACTTTTCACCTTTTTTGCTTTCTGTTTATGATTTCACTGTTTAAAATGGCCCCCAGCCATAACACTGAAGTACTGTCTAGTGTTCCTGAGTACAAAAGGCTGTGATTTGTCTTATGGAGAAATACACATGGTAGGTAAGTTTCATTCAGGCATGAGTTACAGTGCTGTTGACTGTGAGTTCAATGACTTAATGAAGCCTTAACTCTTGTTAAGGCTATGAGTGTCAACATCTTAAAACGTTAATGTATCTTTAAACAGAAACACATACAAAACAAGGTTATGTATTGATTAGGTGATGAAAATATTGTGACTAGCATCTCCCAGGAATCTAAGGTTGTATTTCCCCTAAGAGCAGTTGTTCAGTATTTGCTGATTCAGTGGTTGCAGCAACTTAATTGAATGTAACTACTGCGAATGATACGAATTGACTGTATTTATAATTTCCAACCGGTAACTTTGGCATTGTGATGGACGATGCATAGACAGGCAGTGTTTTGCTTTCATGCATATGTGTGTGTGTATTAACCAAAATTGAAAATGTGTATGATTTCATATTTTTGGCCAGAAAACTTCTGAATCATGTGTTACTCTATGTAAAGTAGATAGAACAGGTTTACAAATTCTAACAGGTCTAAAATTTCTTAATATTTTGGATAGTGAAAATAAGGTGGGTTATGTCAGAAAGAGAATGATCTAAAAGATGTACATCTTAAAATTAATAACTAATAAAACTAAGGCATTTGTAGCAGCCTACATGCAGTAATCCTCTCTTGCATCCTGGAATATATATTTTGATTTGAATAAATAAGGAATTCACATATATATGGAAAGAAAGGTTCTCTACCACATATTACCAAAACAAAACAAAACAAAACAATAATGTTGAATAAAGTAAATTATTAATGACACATAGAATTAACTTGGGATCAAGGACTAAATATGGTGTACTGGAAAATCAGATTAAAATGCTATACTTAGATAAATCTGAAAGGATAAATCTAGCTTTCTCTATAAATCTCCTATTAACCTAAAACAAAGAGAATTTAATTTCCAATTCAAATTTAAATTAAAAACCTTGATCAAGAATATAGTAATAGCACAATGGTATTTATTTAGACTTCCATCATACAGAAATTAATATACTTATTTTTAGATATAATTTGAATTGGCATAAAACAGCACTATAAGTAATGAAATATTTTAGATTCTTAATGCATATAATTAGATAATGAGAGATAATTATAGTATATGTTATCCAGTAATTTTACACATATAATAGATCTCATTTTTCTACATCATTTAATTATAGTGAAATTGTAGTTTTCATTTGTGTATTATTTATAAAGAAATAACTTTTTAAAATTTACTTAAGAAATATACCTAGTATCAAAAATTCCTGAATAGTAACACAGAAACATGAGCATGACAAGACTCTGATTCAGAGTCAGTCCAATGGTGAAAACAGACACATACAGCATTCCTGAAATTCTGGATTATTTACTGTTTCATTCGCATAACCACCATATGATAGAGATATAATTTTCTCCCACTAAATTAAAGCTTATCCATATGCTTACCTAAGAGACTTATCCTTCTGAGGAATTAGAGTAACTTTTTTAAGTTTAGTGTTTGTAAGGATATGTTCAGTGTTTGTAACTGAGGCTAGAAGTGTAACTTTATGGTATATAAATAATTTGACTTGATTTATATGACCTATCAAGTAATACAACTAAAGCATTCTATATAATTGTAAATATAATCAGAGTCATACTTACATAGATATAGAACTTGTTATTGAAAATTATTTAAGATATATAAATAATGAAAAAAGGGAAAATTTTACCTAATTATTCATTTTAATGTATACTTCATTTATATCTTAGTACATTTATCTGTTACAATGGCAAGATTAATGTGAGTGTAATTAACATTACTTTTAGTAATCATATTACATAATAGTTTTCAAATACATTATTAATATAAAGCTATCTTTTGTCTTCTAGATATATATTAAGTAGTCATGTAGGGCATTGGAGGAATGAGACAGAGTTTGAATCTCAGCTTTATCATTTACTAATTTGGGAACCTTGGGCAATACAATTAGCCTATGTGTGCTTTGATTTTTTTCATCAGACAAATGGGAATAAAGTATTTCATAGCTTTTTGGTAGGGCTTAAATTAAATAGTACATTTATAATCTATTTAGATAGTCTGGCATGTAAGTACCTGATAAGTGTTAGCAATTATTATTAAGATTATTATATTTTATATACAGTATTGTAAGCAAATTATTAGCTTATGGTGGTAGAAACTAGTAAACCCAACAGAGGTTCAATGAAGAGCTGGTGAATGAATGAATGAAAACTCTTACTTGTCATACCGACCTAAAATCAGTCAAGAGATATTTACTAAGTAACCATGTGTCCTTGAACACTAAAGCTAGAAACAGGACAGATCAGTTCTCTGCTGTCATGGTACTTAATATCTAATTGTGAAAATTAAGTGAAATATATACATGCATGTGCATATGTTTATATTTAAAATCTATTACATTCATGGTATATGACTATAAATCAATGCTTTGTACTTTAATTTTCTCCTATTATGGAACACATTTTAGCACCTCAACTTACTATACTGCAACCAAAACTTTGTAGAAACTTCTTGTTTCTAAAGGAATAATAGATAAATAATAGATAAATAATAGATGATTATTTAAGTTGTAATTCACTTTAAACAATAAACACATGGCCTATCAAGAATAGTAATTTAGCATCAAGTATATTATATAATGATGATGCCATAAGTTACCATTGTTTTGTCATCACCTTGATATTAATGTTCTAAATTATAAACCACATCATTACCCCTCCCATTCTCCTTTAATTTGGGGATGGAAATAAAAATAATAATATAAAAATAAAAATAAGCCCTAACTATAAGAGTTTACCACAGATAAAAATATTTTTCTTTACTTAATAATCAATGTGTGTTAAATGCTTAGTATATGCCAGGTATTATTCTAAGGAGTTCCATATCATATCATCTTATTAAACTCTTACAATGTCTCTATCAGGTAGATATTATTAAACACATTAACAGATAGTGAAATTGAGAAGAAATGAGGCAAACTAATGTGTCCTCATTCACAGTCCAGTGACAAAGTTAGAATGCAAATCTAACTCTAAAATTTCCATTCTTATCACCCCTATGCTTTACTGTTTATATTATTAACTTGCTTTATTTTGAATGATCTAGAAATAGAGAAATAGGAAGATCCACTAAATTTGTATTTAACTCCTCTTTGTTTTCTTTTTTCTTTATTTTACATAAAGACCTACAAAATTTGGAAATGTAAAACATGGCATTACATTTTTTTTAACTGTAAGTTGTGGTAAAAACCTATTTCACAGTGTTTAAAAACATGTATTACATACATTTATTTTGTTGATTTAGGGTTTGTATCCATACTTATTACTTATTTGTTGATTCAAAAGGACAAGTATTAATTTATATAAAACCTGAAGCCACATTAGATTTTTGCTGTCATTTTTGTTTTCCTTCATTTATTATAAAAGTAGTTTTTAATTTGGGTGGTTTCTAGGTAAAATGGCAGCTCAAGAAAAAATAGTTCAAGGATTTAGAGTATCTGGAACATATAGATCATTCTGTTTTATGTAATTGGGCAAATATTGCCTACTGATTATAACTAAGGCACAGCTTCACAATCTTAACATGTCTAGGCACCCTCTAGCCCTTGGCAACTTAGTGTGTAAGAAGAAAAGTATTTGTGGTCTCTCTTTCATGTATTTTGTAGAACATGAATACTTGATCCACATTCTCAAAGTTCAAAACAAATAAACTTGTGTGTGTTTGTGTGTGTGTGTGTAAGTTCTCACACAGAATTAGTTTACTCATGTTGAATTAGCCTACTTATAATTTCAGTAGAAAGGGAAAATCAGGTATCTGGAGACCTGGGTTGTGGCCCTATCTGAATATTTGTTATTTGAATTTAAGTAATTCACATATTTTCTTAGACTCAGTTTTTTTCTAATGTTAAAACACGCAAGAGAAGTCATCATTTCTCAAGTTTTGCTCATGATAATTTTATAAGCATAACAACAGATATGATCTAATTTCCAAATCAAGATACCATGTTATAGAAATTTTCTTATATTAAAAAAGCAAACACTGGGCGCCTGGGTGGCCCAGTGGGTTAAAGCCTCTGCCTTCGGCTCAGGTCATGATCTCAGGGTCCTGGGATCGAGGCCGGCATCAGGCACTCTGCTCAGCAGGGAGCCTGCTTCCTCTTCTCTCTCTGCCTGTCTCTCTGCCTACTTGTTCTCTCTCTCTCTCTCTGTGTCAAATAAATAAATAAAATCTTAAAAAAAAAAAAAAGCAAACACTTACATAAAATTATCATGGTTCAGTTTCCATTTCACTTTTTTTTTTTTAAGATTTTATTTATTTATTTGACAGAGAGAGAGAGAGATCACAATCAGGCAAAGAGGCAGGCAGAGAGAGAGGAGGAAGCAGGCTCCCCACTGAGCAGGGAGCCCGATGTGGGGCTTGATCCCAAGACCCTGAGATCATGACCTGAGCCAAAGGCAGAGACTTTAACCCACTGAGCCACCCAAGCGCCCTCTATTTCAGTTTTTTAGTTGCATGATTTATGTGGACTATGGAGGGAAAGAGTCAGATTTTTCTTATTAGATATTTTTTCTAATTTTACTGTATACAACAACAACAAAAATTTTACTGAATGCAACAGTCAGTTCAAATCCCTTTTTGTTGTTCCTTCTAGCACAAAATGAGTAAAGGCCGTAGGGCAAATTTTAGGTAAATTCTATTCCTAATTTTAATACTTCCTCCTTTTATATATTTTTGTTATTGTATTTGAAGAATTTCGTAATTTTTATTGAATGAAAATTATATAGCTTCAATTCAAATTGCCTTTACAGATTTTAATTTTAGAATATTACTTAGTTACTCAAAACAGTAGAAATTTATGTAAACAACAAATTAAGCAGCATAAAAAGAAAACAATTAACAGATCACTGTTGAAATACTTAAAAGGTATCTCTAAAATTTTTTTCTAAATTCAAAGAAAACAAATTACTAACATAACAAAATAAATACAACAGTTAATTTTTTGCAGGATAAATTTTAAGAAAGAATTTTGCCTGAAAAGTTAATTAGTGGTTAATTATTGAAAATTAGACCTTATTTTCCTGAGCGCAGTGTTGACTCTTCATTTGTGGTTCCATATACTTTGGGATAAAAGATCATTCTCATGGAAAAGGAACAAAGACTGGGAACATATTCTTCTCTTATCAGAATTAAGTTTTCATACCAAAGAGTGATTGGTTGATAGAGCCACATTTCAATATTTTATTTATCTTTTTTCTTAGTTGAGAAATAAGGTAATTATTCTGGAAAAAAACTTGTTTCTTAGATCTGAAAGTTCATGTGAAGTAAGATTTCTTTCAACAGTTTGGAAGACTTCATAATGTGGGAAGTGAGGCTCATAACATTGTTTGGAGGGAGAATGAAAAGTATACCTTTCAGGAAATGTATTTTACTGCAAAGTGTCTTTTTTTTTTTGTCTATAACTCAATCTGGTCACTAGCCTCCACTTAAGAGGTCTCCTGCACCACAGGTTTATCTCAGCCATATTCAGTACTTTAAAACACTCTCTTACTCACTCTGTTTTGTGTAAGTTTTGAAATGACAAGTACCTTGCTGGTTTGTACCAGCAGGAGGCTCTTCATGAAGAGACTGAGGAGAAAACACGAAAGCCATAAGTGACTATTCCAGATGAAATGCAATGGGATTGCATCATCGAAAGGATGAGCACTGCAGGATATGAAGGTCTGCATCATAAGTCATGTTGCTGGGAGGTGACATCAGTGCCTTAGGAGGACTGACATTCCCAAGGACTGCTCAGCTTTCATTATGATCCCTGAAGCTTCATGTCCTTGTAGAGACTATTTTTTTAAAAAATTCTATCAGCCTAACACATAGCAGGCAATAAACAAATATTTACTGAACCTATTTGATATGGATACTTAGCATGGTTTATAGAGTATACTGTAAAATTAAGGGGTTTTTAAAATTTGGCATGTGTTTAAATGGGCCATTTATCCAATTATATTTTAATTATTTGTTTTCATGTCTCTCCTATTGGAGTCTAAGGTTATTAAGGGCAGGGAGTGTATCTTAGCATTGTTAATATTTGCCACAGTGCTAAAGAAATAACTATTGATTGATGAAGGAGGAAAGAAGAGGATGTAAGGGATTCCTCATAGTATCCTTACTGATGGGTTGCTTAACAAAGGTAGGGATTTGACATTTGTCAGAGCAACTGGTGGTAACTAACCAAATGCATATTATCAGACACTTTTTAAAAATAGATTTTACTTATGTATTTATTTCAGAAAGAGAGAGAGAGAGAACGCATGCAGGTGCACAAGCAGGGAGAGCAGGAGAGGGAGAAGTAGGCCCCCCACCCAGCAGAGAGCCCCATGCAGGGCTAGATCACAGGACCCTAGGATAATGATCCAAGCAGAAGGCAGACACTTAACTGACTAAGCCACTCAGGTGCCCCAGATTATCAGATATTTATATCATAAATAAAAACTAGGGTTGAGCATCTGACTCTTGGTTTCAGCTCAGGTCATGTTCTCATGGGTCTGGAGATCCAGTCCTGCATTTGGGCTCATGGCTCAGTGGGAATCTGCTTGAGATTCTCTCCCTCTCTCTCTCTGTCCCTCCACCACTCATGCACATGAAGACTCTCCCTCTGTCTCTCAAAAATAAATAAATCTTTTTAAAAAACCCTAACTGTAGGTAGTAAGACAAGAAATGAAATATGGTGGGAGAGGGAGAAGGAAATAAAGGTAACAATTATTAAGAATCTTTTCTGTAACAGGTGCTGTACAGGAACTTTACTAAATTTTCTCATGTAATGCTTACAACTTTGTAAAAGGAAGTTATAATTGCATATATGTATTATTTATATGTAACTTGCCTTGGACCATGTGACTACTATTTATCAAAACCAAAATGAAAACACAGGATTTTAAGCCTTCCAAATTTTTTATACCACCCAGCCTCCCTAATAAAATACTCTGGAAAGAAAGGGTCTAATGTAAAGTTACAGGCATTTCACTTTCACACTTTTAATATTTGAAACTGAAAAATAATGCCTCTCATTTTGTAATATCCTGGAACATATACAAATCACGTTAATTTAGTCGGATTGATATTTATTGGTATTGATTTTAAATATTAGATTCTGTGGTTATTTATTTCTTTATTTATTTTGGTGGCAAAATAGAGATTTATTAAAGCACAGGGATGTGACCTGTGGGCAGAAAGAGTTACTGCACCAGGATCTTGAGGAGTGGTGACTATATGCTCTGGAGTTGGGGGAAGTAAAGAAATGGGAGATTTCAAAAGAACTTTCTTTTTTTTTTTTTTTTAATTTTATTTATTCATTTGACACAGAGAGAGAGATTACAAGTAGGCAGAGAGGCAGGCAGAGAGAGAGGAGAGAGGAGAAAGCAGGCTCC
This sequence comes from Ailurus styani, assembly GCA_002007465.1. NCBI lineage: Eukaryota > Metazoa > Chordata > Mammalia > Carnivora > Ailuridae > Ailurus > Ailurus styani. The sequence continues at coordinate 641,298 of LNAC01000339.1, forward strand.
CTGCTGAGCAGAGAGCCCGATGTGGGCCCCGATCCCAGAACCTTGGGATCATGACCTGAGCCGAAGGCAGCGGCTTTAACCCACTGAGCCACCCAGGCGCTCCTCAAAAGAACTTTCATATGCTAAAGAGGACCAAACTACAAGATGCCTGGGGCTTTGCCATTGTCAAATTAAGGTTGTTTTCCCCTCTAGCAAGGTTTTAACATTAAGATGGTTGGGCGATTCCTAGAAGAATGTCACATAAGGTCTCACCAAGGAGATTCTGTGGTTTCAGAATCCCTGTTAGGTCATGGCTAATCTATAAATAAACCTGTCCATGTAATAGAAAGTTCACTATTTAAAGAAAGTATGAATCCCACAGTAAACTATAAAATCACACTTGCCTTAAATGATTTGTAATTCAGGATTTTACCATGGTTTTTCATATGCAGGTCTCATTTGTGAAAAATGAAGGTATATGTTATAACATTCTTTAAACATTCATGTTTGTCTCTTATATTCTAACATACTTTCATTATAGGACTCTCATGAATCTATATGTTACATGAGTATTCCCTATTTTAACCTTATAATTTGTGAAAGTACTTCAAGAAAGATGACATATTAAATAAGAAATAAAATAAGAATAATAAAGGTTTCAACTTTTTAGTTAAATTCCAGTTAGTTAATATGTAGCATAGTATTAGTTTCAGGAGTAGAATTTAGGAATTCATCACTTACATACCACAACCTGTGCTCAATACAATCAGTGCCCTCCTTAAACACCCATCACCCATTTAACCCATCCCCCACCCACCTCCCCTCCAGCAGCCTTCAGTTTGTTTTCTGTGGTTAGGAGTATTTTATAGTTAGCCTCCCTCTCTTTTTTTCCCCTTCCCCTGTGTTCATCTGTTTTGTTTCCTAAAAAACTTTGGACATTCTGGTTAATGTCAGGAATGTATTTTTTATTAGAAGAATCAACATAGTATAGAAAATACTTTTTAACTATCTTGAGCAAACAGAAACTGGAATTATAACAAAATATTTTAACCCAGGGTTAGAATTTTCAGCTGCATAGTACACAGTGTCACTTGAATCTTAATAGCTCTTTCTTCGTAACAGAAATCTCTGTAGAATATTTTGTATATCTAACCTAAAATTGTACTCTGAAATATTAGAGAAATGAAACCTTATCATATCAGACTCCTCACAAACTGAAAGTGACTTATTTTCACCAGTCAAAGATCTCAGTGGGAGAGAACCAAAAGATAAATTTGTTCATACCCTACATTTCTCTTCTTTGTCTTTTATAGCATAAAAAGCACTTCTTCAGAGATAAAGAGCCTATAATCAATAATTAATATTGAAATGATAAAATCATAATTTACATGTGCAATAAAACATACAAAGAACCAATTATTGATTATTTCCAATGACAGACTAGATATCAGTATAGGTATTTCTTCTTCTTTTTTTTTTTTTAAGATTTTATTTATTTGACAGAGACACAGCGAGAGAGGGAACACAAGCAGAGAGGGGGAGAGGGAAAAGCAGGCTTCGATGTGGGGTTCCATCCCAGGACCCTGGGATCATGACCTGAGCTCAAGGCAGACGCTCAATGACTGAGCCACCCAGGCACCCCCAGTATAGGTATTTCAAAATTGTATTTTATTTGAAGTCTTCAGTTTTGGGTTTTTAATCTCCATGACCTCACTCTAAAAGATTGACCTTGGGGCACCAGAGTGGCTCAGCTGATTGAGGGTAGGATTCTTGGTTTTGGCTCAGGTCATGATCTCATGGGTCTTGGGATCCAGTCTCCTATCAGGCTCCGTACTCACTGGGGAGTCTGCATAAAGATTCTCTCCCTCTGCCCCTCACCCCACTGATGCTCTCTCTCCTTCTCTCTTTCTAAATATGAATCTAAAAATAAATAAATAAATAAAAGATTGGACTTCATAAATATCTTTTGCTTAGATTATTCTCAGTTCTTGTTTCAAATGTTGTGTTTCGACTCATAATCTTAATCATGTTACTTCATCTGAAGAACCTAATATGGCTTCCTATTTTTTTTTTTCATGGCTTCCTATTATCAGTGAAATTAGTTAATGGACTCCTCAGAACTCTCTTTAGTCATCTTCCCATTACTCTTTGTTAAGTCTCTTCTAGTCCCAATAAGTAATTTTCATTACTGTTCAAAACACTGTACTGTACTTCCTGCCTCTAGGTCTCACTTTTTGCTCCTTCCTAAAAATAATACTGCTACTTTGCATATGCTTTGCATTTCACATTTCACAAAATGCTTTTCAAATATGATTTTATTTCATATATCCTTGCTACCCTCCAACTCATCCTGCACACACCAACATTTGCTGCCAATGTTCCAGCCACAGTTTATGTGGATATACTCCTAGTACATCTTATGCTTTCCCATTTCTGCACCTTACATTACAATGTACTGAAATGGACAGTGATACCTTTTTCCTTCCATCCTCTCCCCATGCCCTTCATGTTCAATACATTCTTCTAGGCCAGAAGGGATGTCTTGTGTCTAAGTTTTCCTGATATGGGCAGCTGTTACAGATTGCTCTGCCCTCCTCAAGACTACCTTAGCTTTTACACTTTGCTTTTAACAGGAACTGTACCTTGATGCATATGTATTTATGTATCAACATCTCTTTGTAGATTTTCAATTCCCTGATGATTGAGCGATATTATATTTCTTTATATTTCAACATATCTGCATTCTTCTGTATGTAGTCAGATTATAAATGCTTGTTAAAATTTGGTGTTGTGCATTGGCCTTTGGCTCAGGTCATGATCACAGCGTCCTAGGATCCACCTGCATCAGGCTGTCTGCTCAGAGGAGAGCCTGCTTCTCCCTCTCCCTCTGCCTGCTGCTCTCCCTGCTTGTGCTCTCTGTCCGTCAAATAAATAAAATCTCAAAACAAAGTTTGGAGAAAACAAACATATGATAGATATCTTTTCCTGTAACTATCTGGATTGAGAAGTGAAAACCTAGCTGCAGAGCCACCTGGCTATTTTCCAAGACTACTCTGTACACCTTTTAATTAACTTTCATCTTCTTCCCTCTTAGATGTCTCATGTCCTTCTGTTGTTTTCTTTAGAAGGGTGAAAAGAGGCTTTGAGGAGGGTAGATATCTTCATACTAGTGTGGTAACAAGATGAAATGTATAGCAATATAAAGATGGGTAATGACCTAGATTGTTTTAGTCATCTCTTTTCTCCTTGCTTCTTCCTTGCCCACCTCTAGAGAATGGAGTGTATTTTCTTTATCCTTCCAGATATACAAAAAAACCCTTGATAAAAGTAAAAAAAAAAAATAGGGCCCTATGATGCAATTGAAACTATTTTCTATTATTTTAAGGGAAAAAATGTATTTCTTAAAAATCTATCACAGCACACGGTTTTATAGACATTGTTTTTCAAGGCTAGGTTGTAATGCAGTTATAGCCATGGTAATGGTTTGTAACACAACTCATTCAGCTACCTAAGGAGATTTTTTTTGTCTTACTTTCTCTCTGGAGGAAGCCGAATATCCTTACCTGAATGGATTAAAATGCAGCACAAACATGGTTTATGTGTTTGGCTCTGCATTAGAATTACCTTGAAAGCTTATTAAAATATAGACTCTCAGGCCACTAAGAGATCCTAATTCAGTAGATGTTGAGTGTGTCCTGTTTGTAGTTTTAAAAATGCCCATACTTATGTGATCCAGATGCAGGCAACTCATGGACCAGTATTCTGGTCCATGGTCCAGATTCTGGACGAGTTTCGTTCTCCCTCTGTTTGCGTGAGGCTGAATTATTGGATAATCTTTCCAAATTAATGTTATAAAGCAAGACCAAAATCTTAACTTTCTTTACAAAACTCTACCCTCTTTATTCCTTTCTTCTATTTGCCATTCTTCCTATAAGTAAAATTAATTAATTATGGACCATGTATGTTCAGAAGGTCATGTGAATAATGTAACATGGCTCCTGCTCTTTACCTGTTCATAGCATAGGTAGAGAACCACACAAATTAACATGCGAAATTATTACAATGTTATGTTTGGAATATATGTACAGAGTCATCTGGGAAGAAATATAATTAATAACTTCTGTCATGGTGGACAAGATCTCATGTAAAATCCATAATTATAATAATAGTAGTAAACACCCACATAATAATTACTGTCATTATAAGTTCTTTTTATATATTAATTTAATCTTTAAAAATTCCTGAGATAGGTGCTATTATTACTCCCATGTAAAATGTGAAGAATGTGATACAAAATGAGATCATGTACTTGTTTCAGGTATTAGTCTTTTTTTTTTTTAAAGATTTTATTTATTTATTTGACACAGAGAGAGAGATTACAAGTAGGCAGAGAGGCAGGCAGAGAGAGAGGAGGAAGCAGGCTCCCCGCTGACCAGAGAGCCCGATGCGGGCCTTTATCCCAGGATGCTGAGATCATGACCTGAGCAGAAAGCAGAGGCTTTAACCCACTGAGCCACCCAGGTGCCCTCAGGTATTAGTCTTGAATGGTAGAGCAAGATATCATATCCAAGCAATCATGATTTAGAATTTGTGCTTTTAGTTAAAACAGTTTATGGAGGGAGCAGTATTTAAGCAGAAAGCAAAGGAAAGAAAAATCATTTCACAAAAAGAAAAGAAAGATGGAAAGGGATATGTGAAAAGAAGCTATGAAAGATTTTAACAGGGCAGTCTTCCCGAGTTAGTCTGAAGGAGTGGCTGTGAAATGGGTATAAATACAGTGACACTCTATCACTTTCTTTTATGTCTGCTCTCCTTGGTTGCCTCTCTGGCCAAGAGGTTTCATGAATTTGTTTATTTTGAACTTTCAGTGTTATTCTAGGCAGTGTATGAATCATGATGTGGACCCTTCTGGAAACTCTTGGAATTCTTCCATGATCTCTAGTGATGACAGTGAAGTTTTAGAAATAATAATGATTATTAGTAAATTGCACATGTTATTAGAGTAGCTGAGTGATGTATATTTATGAATAAGTGTTGACCTAAAAGCCTATATTGAATCTTAGATGGAAGGATATAGTTACAGGATCAGTATTATTTAATATAATTTACTATTTGCGGGCGCCTGGGTGGCTCAGTGGGTTAATGCCTCTGCTTTCGGCTCAGGTCATGATCTCAGGGTCCTGGGATCGAGGCCCGCATCGGGCTCCCTGCTCAGCGGGGAGCCTGCTTCCCCCTCTCTCTCTCTGCCTGCCTCTCTGCCTCCTTGTGATCTCTCTCCCTCTGTGAAATAAATAAATAAAAATCTTAAAAAAAAAAAAATTTACTATTTGGGATGCAGAAACAGGAGCTTACATATTAAGTTTTGGATGATAGGAAGTTGTACACAGTTGATAGAATCTTGAATGCTAAAAAAAAATAATCTTGGATACTATAAGATTCGAATTCAAATTAACTTTGACAGATTTGAGAAATATTTAGCTTTATAGTAGATGAATAAGACCAATTCAGAGTATACTTTGATCATAAGATAGATGAAAAGATGGAAAGTGACTAGCTAAGAGTCATATTACGGAAAGTACCTGAGATTCAAGGACTAGGTAAAGGCCATTATTGCTCTGTTTATATTAATTCAGCATAAATCTAGATTTTTGTTTTTTAATGAAGATCACCATAATTTGATTTACATATGACTTGTGAAATGTATATGACACCTACTTATCTGATATCAGCAAACCAGTTTCTAAAAGTAAAGCCTATAAAAATAACTTCATAAGTGCCATTTGTACCAATCAGCAATACATTTTTTAAAGTTAGGTATTAGATGCAAATAATTTTGAAATCAATTCTCATTATCATTACGCCAAAGAGAATTTTGTGAGGGAGATAAGTAACTCCATTCTTAAAGAGCACATTTTAACTTTTCGTGTGAACTTTGCACTGCTTGCTTTTGTTAGAATTAGTTTGGCAAATGATTCATGTGATATTTCCAGCAGAGAAATCTGCTAAGTATTCTACCCAATGTGGTTGCTTAAACAGTTAAATCCTCTGCAATCAGAGAACTCCCACTGAACTAGTGATTATCTGTATGATATATTCTAATGTACTGAGCAACTGTGTAAAGATCATGTGGATTGATTGTTCATTTTACTAACTTCTTAAAGGGATTGAGTGGAAAAATTACACAGTGTACTGTTCATTGTACAAAATCTGCTTTTTGATAGAAGCAGAACATCTTAAAAGAATGTGGAATTTAGAAATGTAATTTTCATTACATGTTGGAACAGATTTTCTTATTTGTGAAAACATCTTTGAAATCAGAGGGTGAATCTAATTCTCTAAACAAATTTTAATTTCTGGCATTTTAGAATACATTAGAAACGGTGATCATTAGCTCTCTTTAAAAATGAACTTAAAAACAATAAAAAGATATATTGAATAACATAAATATAACACCAAAGTATTTAACAAATAGTTTAAGTGTGTCTTCCAGATTCTAAATTCCTTTTCCCAGACTTGAGCACTGCGTTTGCAATAAAGATTAAAAACTCTCAATTGATAATTGTTATCTTTGTCAAAATATAGATCATTTGTTTTGAAAAAATATGAAATTTATTATATAATTCTGGCCTATTTTAGAAAGTAAACAATAGAGTTGATTCTTTATAACTAAAATATCATTTATAATTAAAATATTGGTTTATATATAGGCATATCTATGTGTGTATATTTATCTTACTGGAAGCTAAAAATATCAAAAAGAGCTAATACAATAGATTTCAATATCAACGTGCTTAACCATTACAGTAACATGGGATGATACTACTTATGTCAGTACTTTATTGAATTTTCTACAAGTGGAGTTGGGAAAGTAATTTTTGGGATCTAATGGTTTTCAGTGTTTGTAGTGGTTTTCAAAAATATAAATGATTTAATGACCTACACATATGGAAATGCAAGCCTGACTATTTGTTTATTAAATTAGGGATTAAATTTTGTTGAATATCTGCATTATACTTGAGAAGAAGCAGAGATGTAGAGGAAGGTAGATGAAAGCTGAATACTACACAGATCCTTCTTTAGATTTTTTTTTTCTTTTTTTAATTCTGGTAGTGAGGACTTACTAACAATAGGGTGATAGCAGCATACTTAGCAAAGTGATTTTTTGTGATAATTCCCTCATTGTGTTTTCCATCACCCTATTTATGACCTCTACCTTAAAAAGCTAAATTGGGAGGAACAAAACTTTATTAAAGCATCATAAGATTAGACCTATGTGTCTAATGTCTCTTATGTGTTTCATTTTTCTCAAAGAAATATAGCTGAATGAAGTCATGAAAGCTTTACCCTTCAAAAATCTCTGTTCATTCCTTGGTCTGTAGGTATCTCAAGACTTCCCTTCTGATGCCTAAGACATCTTTAGGCCACTTAGTGTGTTTTACATCATAATATCAGCTACTGATGGAAGGTCAGCTGGGACTTTCCTAAAAATAATAATAGTAGGCTTTATTTAAAGCTCTTTGTATGTGCCAGGTATTCTTCTAAGAGTATTACATTCAATGCCTTTGACCTTATCAAGTCAGGTACTGCTGTAATTGCTGCTGTTACAATGAGAAAAGTGAGACATAGAGAGGTTAAGTAACTTGCCCAAGAACACACAGTAGTGAGGAGCCAGTATTCTTCTAACTCAGGCAGTCTGGCTCCATTGTCTAGAATTTTATTCCCTTGTGCTCTGGATAACACTGGCTAAAATTAGAGAAACGTATCCTGTGAAATTCAAGATTTTCTCTGGTACTTTGTGAATTCACAATAATGCTCTTTTTTTCCTTTTTTTTCCCCCCTTCTTTTTTTAATGTTCACTTCTGCTTATTCACAAATATGCAATTATTTATCTCTACCACATCAACCAGTGTTTCTTACATGATTTCCACCAGGGGAAAAATCCCTACTCATAACAAAGCATTTGTTATGGGAAAGGAGGGTCTAAATTTAGCTCAGCAAAGCCAAACACTTTGAATGTAACATAAGCATTCACATTCTCAGAATGATTTTTTAGCTCCTTCATTCCAACACGAAGCCCAGCTCCTGTTGCACTAGAGATTCCCCTACAAATTACCCTATAGATTCCCCTATAGATTTCCCCTCCAATTTTGTAATATCATCCTGGTTTTCTCAATCCTTACTTCTTGGGAACAAGAATGATTCTTGTCTCATGCAAAGCACTCTCTTTCAAACTTTCCTTCATGGCCTTACTTTGAGATTGCACCTTTTACCTCAAACTGGCTAACTTTAGAGGATTATCCCAGGATAGCACTTCACTCCCTTAACTAAGGACTCTGGGAATACCAGTCAGGATGACAGACTTTTAAACAACTTTCACTACCACTTATTAGGTACTCATTATGAGGCCTGTGCTTTCTAACATGGCTTCTCATTCTCCTGACTTTCCATGAGGTAGGCATTATCACTCTCACTTTAGACATGAAGAAATGAAGGTCCAAGAAAATTAATTCCGTTGTCCAAGGTTTCAAAATCGTTAAGTGCAACAGTGCATATCCCAGCTCAGATTCTAAAGGCTAGACTCTTTCTAATGGTGTCTTCTCATTTAGGTCATGAATATTCTTAAATACATTATTTAACCTAAGTATTTTGTGATTAAATGCTTTGCATGCATATAGGTTCCAGTTTACTCTAAAAGAGCTCAATTGGCTAGCTGTTCTGTAAAAATGAGAATGGATGGCCATTTTGCCTACTCTAACATAACAATGATTGAGCTCTCATAGCTCTTAGTACCATTTTTAAAGTTATAGAATAGAAGTGCGACAGAAAGGATGCTTTAATTTGTTTTCTTTCTATAGAGCTCAGAAATATAAAAGTAAATATACATGGAAAAGATATTTAGTTTCCGAATCACTTAATTTTCTGAACTTCAAAAGACATTATGAATGGTAATACCGTCATTTTATCAAAAAATGAATAGCATGAAGAATATATAGTGAACATACTGGTAAATATGTATTTTAATAGTGTAAGTGATATATGTAAGTGATACAGTTATGATTAAAGGTCAAATCAATCTCCTAATGCAACTTAAGAATTCTGAATGTGTGAATTTATGTATGGAGTCAAATGTAAAATCTCCCTAGATAATTAGGAACTGAAGGTTATAACATTTGCCATTTGAGAAGATAATTATTCTCTAGATATTCAATAAAGTCTATGCCCTGTGACACTGATGATTCAGAAGCAGGTGTATGCCCACTATGAAGTATTGGCTTTGAAGACAAAGAGGATACTTGTGTCATTTATAAAATACAGCTTTTTAATACGTAGGTTTCTGATTGATCTTTCATTTTTATAGATATTTATTCCTGATATTTTTATTTTTCAAAAGATCTATAGTAGTAGAGTAACATTTTATAATGTATCTACAACTTTCTAACAACAAAGCTCCTTATTAAAAAATTCACATAGTTTGTAATTATATTTTAGTGATATAAAACATAAATACCCATTTTCACAAAAGCTTAGATCCTGGCTGAGCCACTAGATACTTTGAAGATTTGTTATTCTTTCACTCAAACAATATTGATGGTTATTTAGATAACAACATTTAATACATTAATTAGTTTGTTTCTTTTTTTTCTTCTGACCCTTACCTTCTTTGGTCTTTTATTCTACAATATACTTTTCCTTGCCAAATTAGTTCCTCAAAATAATATTTACATCTTAATGTAACTATAAATCTTCAAGAACTTACTTTCAAACTCATCAAACATCGTTAATTTTTAATAAAACTGAGAGTAATCTGGATCCAATTTTATATTATTGTGAAGAGTAATTGTCCTGTCCAAGACTTGATTTTTTTCTGTCATTCAATAACTAACTACATGAGGTTATTTATTTGAGATATAATCAGTCCTGAAAAAGAAATAAAAATTGGGCGCCTGGGTGGCTCAGTGGGTTAAAGCCTCTGCTTTCGGCTCAGGTCATGATCTCAGGGTCCTGGGATCAAGGCCCGCATCGGGCTCTCTGCTCTGCAGGGAGCCTGCTTCCCCCTCTCTCTCTGCCTGCCTCTCTGCCTATTTGTGATCTCTCTCTCTGTGTCAAATGAATAAATAAAACCTTAAAAAAAAAAAAGAAATAAAAATTACTAACCAAGATAGACTAGCTATTAAAACTTATCCATAAACTCTTAGTAAAACAAACAAACAAACAAAAAACTAGATGGCTATTAATGACACTGAATATATGCATAGTATATAAATTTATAATGGCAAATATTTAGGAATAATCTTAGTTTCTTAATTATATATTTTCCTTATATTTTAGGAATAGTTTTAGTTCTTAGTTGTATATTTTCTTTATGTTTTAACCCTCTGTTAACTATTTCTGTTCAAAAAAATTATTTGCACAGCACAGGGTATGACTAGTAGGAAAATTTTAGTGAAGAATTTCTTTAATAAAGTGAATATTTCATAAGAGGTAATTTTAAATATATTAAAAATCAGTTTTTATTTCCACAAGATACTTTTCAAATATAATACTAGTACAAATTCATATTTAAATAAAATAGTTTGCTTTATATCTTAGATGTAACAATTATAAACTAATTTTATTTAAAAAAAAATCCCTTGAATTTATATCATTTAATCCCGGTCTGATGAGAAACGAAGACAGTGTGACATGGGTAGTAATTTATAGTCACTTCACTCAGATCAAGTTCTGGGTTCAGATAAAGTTCTGTCACTTACTTATGAGGGGATATTTAATAAGTTGCTTTTCTGGTTCTCAGATCATTCCTCTGTAAATAGATACTTCTACAAGGTTGTGAGAATTTTATGAGGAAGTATATACATGGCACCTGGTTATTATAATAAAACTGAATCAGTAATTCTAACATTTGAAAGTTTTTAAGCTAATTTAAGGTTATCTTAATAAAAGTCCAGATATTTTCATTTTACATCATTTCTATGAACACTTTGTAAAATATATTACCTATTTGTTTTTTTAGTAAGCAGAATATATTAAAATATTTTAAAAATTTTCTTGACAGAATTACTACCAAGAATATTATTGATTCTTGTGTTTTTGTTCATAAGCAATACCAGAGTAGAAAATTCTTTTTTTTAAAGAATTTTAAAAAAATTTTAAAGAATTCTTTTTTAAAAAAGATTTTATTTATATATTGGAGAGAGAGAGAGAGACAGAGATAGCGAGAGAGAGGAGGAACAGGGAGGAGAAGAAAGAGCAGGCTCCCGCAGAGCAGGGAGCCAGTTGCAGGGCTGGAACCTATGACCCTGGAATCATAACCTGAGCTGAAGGCAGAGCCTAACTGACTGAGCCACCCAGTTGCCCCAAAATAGAAAAGCCTTAAAAAGAAAAAATAATGTTGTTATCAAATAAATTATAAGCAGTAGTTTTCTTGACTATATAATACGGATTCTGGTCTGAAAGTCTCAGCTCATATCACTGACATTTGCTTAAAAGCATGGGCATTCACGTATTCAGTGCACATCTGTTAGATTTCTGCTTTCTAATGGAGAAACTAGGGCAATAAGATTCAGCTTTGTAATCAAGTCTTCCTTTGATGTTCAGATGTCTTTATTCACTCCCTGTTTCAAAAGTATTGGGAAGATCCCACATAAATTGGAATGTATAGTTTTAACAACCACTGGAAAAATCGTAGCCCATAACATAAATCATGGTGTTAAATTAATAATGATAAAAACCATTCATGTCTTTGCATAATGCTGCTTACTTGGCTAATCTTTTATACCTTATCTTAAATCTGAAAACAAACCATCTTTAGACCAGACTAGATGAAAATAAATTATCATGTATATTTCAGATGTGCTCCAGTCTTTGTCTCTCTATATCTGTCTCTTTCTCTTTTTCTCTCTTTCCAGTATTAGAAGTAGTATCATTTGGCAGTTAATAGCATGAGCTCTGTAAATAGAAACATGTTTTAACTCAGCTTATAATACACTACCTATATAACATGGGCAAGTTACAAGGTTACTTAATTGTATAAACTTGTATTTATTCGTACAGTGAATAATAAGAATAGTATGACCTATGTCATGGGGAAGTTGTGAGAATTACATACAATTTTACATGTGAAGAGCACAAAATTCAGTGTTTTTGCATTTCTGCCTCTCCTGCATGGAATTTTTCTTGCAGATACTCAAGGCATTTCATCACAGAGAATATTCCTCACCCCATTTTAAATAGCACCCTCTACTTTTCCACCTTCTGTCAGTAGATCTTAAATAACCTGGCCACACATTAGAAGAAAAGGTCAATGAATTTAACAGCTTTCCTAACCAGTTTTTCTTAGGGTCATTCATATTGACATAGTTCTCAAGATAAATGTTATTAAAAAGGAAGCCCCTTTTCAAAACTTAAAAAATGTTGAATGCACACATCAGTGAAAGCCTGAGTTCTTGGGGGACAGTAACTTTGGTAGTCAACCTGGTATACTTAAAAGCATGCGATAGTCTTCTAATCTTTGTCAAAAATATTTTTAATTAAACCAATTGTTATGCCGCTGTAATGTCATTTATCAGCATAATGAATTTAAACTGAAGGCCACTCTTGCTGTGAGAACGAACTGATTAACTGGAGGGTTTGCATTGGTAATAATTAGTCAGAAAAATGCAGTGGTGCAAATCAATATCTTGGTGCTGAGACTCTCCTTAGGGAATTGAAGCCATAACAAAGCTGTCACGCTGCAGAGAGATGGGGATGTTGCTGATTTGTGTTGCTAATTTATTCTCTGATACTTTTAACTTGTATACTGGATATATCAAGAAGGCGAAAAAAGATATTTAATACACTGTATTGAAGCCCTAAGTGGTAAACTGATCACATTTTGAAGGGTGGGAGGAGAGAATCAGAATTATTGTAATGGTAGACTCTGAATGCCACTCTCAAGAATATCATGGTGTAAGAAAACATGTACTTGGGTAACTTCTTCATAAATATGATGATTGCTGTGTCAGAGGTAAGCCAAGATGCTATGTGAATGTGAGGAAGGAGGATCTCATGTGTGGAGAAGGCAAGGCTTCACTGAATAAAGAGTGCCATCTCCCGTCCTGAACTTTGGGCTGATGTGCATTTGAGAATTTAGATGGTCGCTACAATTGGATTCCCTCCTTGTGATGACTGGGACAGTGGGACAGTTATGTGATAGATTTGTGGAAGTTTGTGTAACTGGGAAGTAACTCTAGTTTACTTTGTAATTATGTTTTATTAGGAAATAATTGTTTCTTTGAAAATAAACATTCATGATATAATATGAAAAAATATTTTTAGATTTTCACTAAACAAAATATGCCATTATATGAGCAATTTGTAAACTTCTGGACTGATCGCATTTATTGGTGTCTAAATATTTCATTTTCAATATTCTCTTTCTCCCTGCAATAAAATATAGCTGGATGCTTTCTTGTAGAAAGGCGATTTAATAGTTGGCAGTAACTAAAGAAGTGATTATAAGTAGTACTTCTTTTGTGAATAACATGCATGAATCTTCATAATACCTAATATGAAACTTTTTATTAAGGATTTTTATAAACTATATACTTTATCACCATATCAGATCCATGTGTATTTTGTTGTTGTTGTTGTTGTTGGAAAGAACAAAAATTACAAAATTGCCTAAGCATATGGAAAGACTGAGTCAGTTCTGTAAACATTTTAAAAAAACTCAACAGGACAAAAATACATCTGGCTCCATTAATACTGAATTTATCTTCATGCATTCTTGTGAATCTACCTTGTTTTCACAATATGCTCACCCTGTTTTCTGATCCCCCATTAAATTACCAGAATATAATATAAACATTTACCTGAAATTTATAACTTTAGAATGTGTATATGCCATTGACTTCTTCAACAGTGTGATCAGAAAGATGCAAGATTTAGTCCTCCTCATCAGTAATATTCTTGTTTCCATGCCTTGTACCTCAAATGCCATCCTGCCCTTCCTTCTTCCAACTACTTCATTACCTCCCGGATTGCCTACTTCAGTTGTCTTGTATTACACAGTCTCTCTGTTGTTCCATATCGGTACTTAGTCCCCACAATACACCTGATACATAGCATGGTCTGTCTTTTAAAGACTCTTCCTTTTGTACTTTTTATGACAACTTTATACGTTTTACTCACATTAAAATGTAAGTTCAGAAAGTAGGGGTAATTTTCTATTTCTTTTTATCTAGCTCATAATCAGTTCTGGTTCTCCATCTTACATTCATTAAGTTTTATTGTGTGGATGGAAGGATTTCAAAATTCTTATCTGATCTTTTCTACTTCCGTATTTATTAACATCTATATAATTTCCATATGGACACTATTTTGATTGTCACTTCCATATATTTTCCACTTCCTTAGACAGAAAGATTTATAACAATTAAATGCTCAGAAGTGATAATTAAGGGTAAATATTAAGTAGTGATCTGGATTATAAGAATATCTTCAAAAATTAAACATTTGGGTCTTTAGAAATTAATCTTGGCTTCCTTTGTTGTTGAGTTTTTGATAAATAATGGTGTCCAGCTGCCTACCACCAAGCTTGGCTTCCTGAGATAATTTCCAGCCAAATGTTTTAATTTGGTCCTGTCCATTTCAGGCACCTAACCTATGAGCCATCTGCCACCCTGGATATAAGAATTACTGAGAAAAAATTATTTCAAAGCCCAACATAATAGAAAGGCAAATAATGCTTTTTCAGTTTCATTTGATCAAAAAAAGAGATCATTTTATAAAGTTTAAAAATATTTTCAGAATAAAAAGCTCTATGACTCTGCTGCGAAAGTCAAACATAAAGTTATTATTTGTGTTATACAGTTTTTTCAGAAAATTGTTTATTCTAGAAATTAGCTTGGAGTTTTCATTATAATCAAATTTTATTAAGTCTAATTTAAAATAAAATTATCATTAAAAAAGTACTTAGAACACCAAGGAGATTCTGTTTATGTCAGTTAAATCTGTCAATATTTATCATATTAGAGATTAAAATTGAGAAATTTAAACATATTTGTTAATTCATTTATAAATAAAAAACAAACCTATTATATGTTTATATAAATAGCATGTCCTTATAAAATTAATACATTTTAAAATGAGATGAAATCATTGTTTTACCTTCTTTAAATGTCTCTTTAATGTCTGCCTTAATAGAAAGCAGCTAGATTCTCTTTCTGATTCTGCATTCAGTTTGTGACAGTATGATATTTGATTGCATATAGAAAGAAAATCTTACCTTGTCAATATAGATTTGAAAGAGGATGAGTACATTAATAGCCTTTTTCGGAAATTGTGATATTCTTCTTTTATACTACACCAAAACTTGACAAGTGGCATTTTCAAAATGATCAATTCCAAAATAGAATATCAAACCTTATCAATGAACTTTGTGTGCTCTGTTAATTTAAAAGCCATCAGTATATCCTGCACTTTGAATATATCTTTGTCAGAAAATATTGGTTTACTGAGTTGTGCACGTATCATACACTTACACTAAATAATAGAAAAAGAATCACATTTGTTAATATCACCACTGATATCCAAAAAATAATATAAAAACTGGAAAGCTCTCAAGCTCATGGTGGTGGAATCAAGATGTCAGAAATGTTAATTTTTGCTGGTTTGCAAATTTTCAACCCAAACTGTCACAACAGTGTTTTATTTCCAAGCACATGTCTGCCAAAAACTTTACTTTGTGTAACTTTGATTTTGACCCTTAGTTATTCCTTCAAGTAAAAATGGTGTTCCATGAAAAATGTAATTTGGCTTAAAACTCAATCACCCAAGTGCTTTCTTCAAGACAACTGCTATAATTTGAAATCCAACAGAAACCCTTTATACATACATTCTACTTCATCACTTAAAATATGAAAAAATGTGTCTTCTCAAGATTTCATTATTCTTTTCAAAATTAGTGGCACACACTCTGTCACTGAGTTGCCTATTATTAGTTTTAGGTGTTTTACCTACCGTTGCTTTTGCAACATTATAGCAAATGTTAACATAGGGAAAAGGCAAACAACTTCTCATAAGTATTATGAAAATAGTTTCTACTTATGGAATAAATGAGACTCAGGGACTTCGAGGTGTCTGTGGACCATAGTTTGAGAACTGCTACACTAAAGAAGAAAATCTAAACTTTCCTATTACTGTAAATTTAGGAAAGTCTTCCAGAGTCCAGTGAATTCCTCAATCACCTAATCTTTAATGCATAAAAGTGAATAATGGACATAAAATATCAAATGCAAATCTGTAAGTATTAAATTTCTTTGGTTTTATTAGTTCAAGGAAATGTCCTGGAATAATAATTGTCATTATTATAATTATAGCTACCATTTACTGAGTACTTATATGTGTCTGACACATAGATGAAGTGCCTTGATTCCTTGCAATAATCTATCTTTTAATGGATAAGAAAACTTGAGACAGAGAGATTAAGAAATTTACCTTTAACTGCAGAGTCCATACTTTCAATATTTACTTAATAAAATGTAGGGAAAAAAGATAAATAAGAAGAAAAATAATTCTCAATCTCTCTTGGTATTGAAGAAGTATATATCTGCAAACTTGCCTGAAAATAATAGTGCACAATTACTCTAAAATAAGTATATCTGTTTTTCATTTGATTTTTATAACTTCATAAGATAAATGCAAAAGTAAAATTTTTAAAAATTTTAGAAATGACTTTATTACTCATTACATTGTGGGGGCAGAGACAAACAAGCAACTTACAGTGTTTTTTGTTTTGTTTTGTTTTGCTAATGGATATTTTAAACTGATGAAGCACCCATTGTTTTTAAAATTCTGGCAGAATACTTTATCAAAATAAGATGGAACTTAATGGCTTAATTTTGTATCGTGTAATCATACATATCAAATTTTCTTTTTTTTTAAAGATTTTATTTATTTATTTGACACAGAGAGAGAGAGAGATTACAAGTAGGCAGACAGGCAGGCAGAGAGAGAGGAGGAAGCAGGCTCCCTGCTGAGCAGGGAGCCCGATGCGGGCCTTGATCCCAGGACCCTAAGATCATGACCTGAGCCGAAAGGCAGAGGCTTTAACCCACTGAGCCACCCAGGCGCCCTCAAATTGTTTTCTAATGACATTGAATATAAAACAGCTAGCACTTTGTAGAGTATATAAACAATTAAAATATTCTAACTAAAGAAAGCCTTCAAATCATTGCATAATTGTCAAAATAATGATACATTTCTGTTTGAAATGAGGTTGCCTCAAGAGACTGATATAGACTAATGAAAAAAATGTTTTCTCATTTCTGAAGTAAGCCATGTTTCAGAGGCAATGCTCTTTAATTAATTATAATCTACTTTTTAAAATATGCCTCTCATTTAAAAAATACCAGTTCTTATTTTTACAAAGAACCTTTATTAGAAATTCTGTTCTAGGTATTCAAGTCCTTCTACATAAAAATTATATGGAAAGAAAAAATACCTGCAGATTTCTGTAGAGAGCTGAAAATATGTAATTCTAGTTCAACATTGGAATGAATAAATGTAAAATAAAAGAAAATCCCATTTCTATTCAGAGAATTAATAACAAAATCTTATCACAATGTAACAGAAATATGTTGACATAAAACTAGAGCTATACTTGCTTTATCTGTACTGTGACACTTAAAATTATATAAAGTAATATTTGAAATTTATATCAGTATTTCATAGTTTGCCAACTTCTTTATATATAACCTAATCCACTCTACTACAGCTAGATACTGCATTCTTTAATGTGGAATATATGCCCAGGTGACAGTTAGAATCTCTATTTTACAGTTGAAGAACAGAGGTATCAACATTTTATCAGATCACACAGATTCATTCTTATATTCAAATGGAATTCTCTGAAGGTACTTATGTTTTTCTTTCTTCTGATTATTATTAAATTTCCACATTTGGCATAATAGTATAATAAATAAAATTATTAAAAAGTATTTTTATAAACAGGACCATTCAGTTTTCTCTCTTAAGTACATTAAAGCAATAAAAAATATTTGTATCTAAAATATATGCATATCTAAATTTTTGGTTAAAAAGTACTTAGCTGTATTTTCCAATAAATAAGATTTTTTTTAGTCCAAGGGATTTTATTTTATTTTATTTTATTTTATTTTATTTTTTTTAAAGACTTTATTTATTTCACAGCGGGAGAGAGATCACAAGGAGGCAGAGAGGCAGGCAGAGAGAGAGGGGGAAGCAGGCTCTCCGCTGAGCAGGGAGCCCGATGCGGGCCTCGATCCCAGGACCCTGAGATCATGACCTGAGCCGAAAGCAGAGGCTTTAACCCACTGAGCCACCCAGGCGCCCAGTCCAAGGGATTTTAATTGATAATCATTCAATAAATATTTTTCAAGAAATGACTATAGCCAGACACTGAGCAGGATGGAATATCAAATCTATTTTATATTTCAACATTTTCCCAATGACCAATTTTCCTGAACAAAGCATAAGATTAGTATTTTGGAGGACGTAGACTTCACATATTTGTGATATCTATAAAATACTTATAAAATATTTTTAAAATTCTATAAATAAGATGTCAAGTAATACGGATGAATTCTTTTTCTTTTATAAACTAGTCAAGATGGAGTTTAAATTTTTTTTTAAGATTTTTTTATTTATTTATTCGGAGAGAGAAAGAGATAAAGAGAGCATGAGCAGGGGCTTATCCTGTTCAGGGGTCCTTTCCGGGACCATGACGAGAGCCAAAGGCAGAAGCTTCACTAACAGAGGCACCCAGGTGCCCCCAGATGAGTTCTTTTNTTTTTTTATTCATTTGACACAGAGAGAGAGATTACAAGTAGGCAGAGAGGCAGGCAGAGAGAGAGGAGAGAGGAGGAAGCAGGCTCCCTGCTGAGCACAGAGCCCGATGTGGGCCTCGATCCCAGGACCCTGGGATCATGACCTGAGCCGAAGGCAGCGGCTTTAACCCACTGAGCCACCCAGGCGCCCCCCAGATGAGTTCTTAATAGGCAGAGTTTATCAGTGATTTGGTTTTATGAAAATGTGTTTACTATTTCTGCTTGTTTTATCCGCAAAAACTCATCTAAATATTAATTCACCAGCTTCCCTTTTTTCATTTCTTCTGTCCAAAAAATGACTTCAATTTTTATTTTAATCAAAAGATCAAAGCTCTGTGAGAGCACATACAATGCCCCCTGTCTTTTTACTATATGTTCCATCTCCATCCTGGCCCTTATCTTTTGTTTTTTGATATTATACTCTGTAAGTGTATGCTTTATTCCCTATTATTTTCTTATCTAATACTTGCTTTTTGAAACCATTTGGTTTCCTTACCTACTTTACTATATAAACATGCTTAAGAAGTCCATATATTGGCTTTTAGTTTCGTTTAGTTTTGCCTTTCTCTCTTCTCAAACTTACATCATCTTTTTCATTCTTTTATAGTCTTTTATATCGGATATTATTTTTCATCCATTGCCTTTGCTTTTTGTTTTGTTTTGTTTATTTTTGCCTTTGATTATTCATCTTTTGGTCCTAAATACTTTCTAACAATATGTGCCTTTAATTCCTGACACTTCCTAGGAACAACTAATTCCTCCTACCCTAATATATTCCTGTAACATCTACACTGTTGAAAACTAACTCTCTTTTTAAAATATATCTTCATATGTCTTTTGTTAGTCTTTATGACTCATTTTTCTGCTTCTTCTATTTCTCCTCCCACTCCAATCTTCTACTGTTTGTTGTTGTTTGTTTTTTGGTTTTGGTGGTTGTTATTTTGTTCCCTTTCTATTGTAAAACTATATACATACTCAGATCCCATCCTTAGAATCATTTTGGCCTTTCAGCAGTTTTAGCCACTGTTAAGTTCAGTTTTCTATAGACGTTTCAGCAAATCTCTGTCTCTAGCCATAATCTTCGGGATACAAATGCTCAATTCCAAGAAAATGGTATCCTACTATCTTAAATGCAGATGCCCAAAACACCTATCACTGTATCCTTGCTCAGTCCCAAATTACTTTCTCCTAAATGTTATCTTCCCATTCTGCCTCACAGACACAGTACAGGAGGTATTTAAAGAAATGGATAAACTCATATTAAGTATCATATGTAAAAGATGATGTTTGGAGCTTTAATCATGCTTGTAGTGCACTCAGGTAAGAGGTCCACAGATGATTAAAAATGGTGAATTTAACATTTGCTCTTATTCAAAAAGAGGTCTTGACTTCTTTATGAAAGTATTTAATTGCTTAGTAATGACTTGAAGATTTATTTTAAAACTAATATAAAACGTTTCTTAAAGAAATTCTTGTAAGAAAATTGAATACAAGGGCAAATTTTGCTCCTAGTACTACTCATATGACATAACATTTAAACATTTTTTCTAATGGATTTTATAGACACATTCATTCAGAAATACATACAGTTATATACTTTTTGAGTTCTTCATCTTGGCTTTTCAAATTCTGGCTAGTATAAAAAGTCCATGTATGTTATTTCTTGTTAATTTTTGAAATATTTTATTATATATTATTATATCTATTTATATTTGTATATTTGTAGCATATTTGATATATATTTCCCATATAGTCATCATTTTTTGAATGATGAACATAAATATAGTGTTTGTGCAAATATAACATGTATTTCGTTTTAAACTTGTGTGAAGCTTACTTTACATTATAACTTATGTACAAATTTTTACACTTACTTCAATACATAACTCCTTAAGTACTTTGAAGTTGGTGAGGAACATATTCAGGAAAGAGGCTAATGTGATATATCCTGAGGTCTTTAAGCAACAGAAAAGGAGACAAACTCCTCAAAAGCAATTTTTTTAAGTCTTTTACACTGACAACAAAATAAAGATAAGTCACTTTAAAACACTAACTGTAGTATTATGGCCCCATGGTTGAAAATGAAAGTGAGGTTCGATGAAATAAAATGTAACATGACTTGTTTTCCCTCTTTTGATGGTTGTCTTGGCTATGAAAACCCAGCCTCTTCGGTCTCTAACTCATTAGTCATCCCCATGTACTGAAAAAAAAAATCAATTTGTAGAGTGAGAACAAAGTAAAATGTCAAGGTTAGTTCATCATGAGATCTGGCCATTAAATAAGATCAGAACTGTAAATGTAGAAAGATAGCAAGTTATGTAAATAGCAGCATTAAATTATGAGGCACTTTAACACCCCATACAAAATTAGTATCACTGGGTACTTGCATGCAATGAACTTTAGGACACTGGTATTTCTTGAATATTCAGTGTTGCTGTTGGTTCAGATACTTTCATAAATGTTGAAGTTATTTTTGTTTTCTTCTTATAGTATGCTACATTTCTCAGAAAGAGATTTGTGCCAAGACTCTAGTATAATCATCTGGTAATAATGTGTATTCGATGCTTTTAAAATAGCATTTCCCATACATATCACAAAATTTCCTGACCTTCCTCCTTCATAGAATTAATCATGCCATCTGTGCTCACATTGTATTTAATCATTCTTCTAGTATAACATTTATCACATCACACTATATTAGAGTTAGATGTATATCTCTTTGTCTTTTTCACCAAACCATGGGCCCACGAGAGTACGGAAATCTCATTCATCTCTATATCCCCAACATCTGGCATCATTTCTGACACATACTAGACATTCAGTAGGATGGTATCTGCATTGTTTTGATAAGCTATCAAGTAAATGAATGGAAGTACTTTTTTAATTTCATAAAAATCACCTGTTATATTACCACTTATGAATATGAAGCTTACTTAAATTGTTAAAGAAAAAAAGTAAAAGAATCATGAACGTAAAAAAAAATTAGAAGACTGACAAGATTCAGATTCTAATTCCTGTTCAATAGAAATGTAACTAGGCTGGGGCATCCAGTTTTAGGATTTGCTTGGTCCCGTGTTATCTTCAAAGCAATCTCCAAGTAGATGAAGGCTAGCCTTATCAGTGCCTTTCTCTTCTGGCTCATAGAGTCTTGCTGTGGGTCTCTCAGCCCAGTCTAATTTTCCCCTATCTGGAAATTCAAGTAGACTGTGACTGTGGAGAGTAAGGAGACCTGATATCAGGCTGTGGTTTGGGTAAGAATGGAGAAGTAATAGAGAGTCAAAGAAATGAGCAAAGGGTAAAAAACGTAGAGAGGGAGGCGAACAAAGAAACAAAACTCTTAATTACAGAGAACAAACTGATGGTTACCAGAGGGGAGATGGGTGAGGGGATGGGTAACATAAGTGACAGGGATTAAGGAGTGTACTTGCTGTGATGAGCACTGGGTGTTGTATGAAAGTGTTGAATCACTATGTTGTACACCTGAAACTGATACTACACTGTCTGTTAACTAACTAGAATTTAAATCAAAACTTAAAAAAAAAAAAAAAAAGAAAGTCAAAGAACCCGGTCACTGCAATTTGAGTGTCAGTATTTTAACTCAAAATCAGTTTCAAATTACATATTAACAATGTAATTTGGTGATTGTTATTTTTTTTTATTTTTTGCTAAAGAAAATTGTGTTTCTGTTTTCTTCCCAGTGATGATGCTGTGACAGAAAGTCTTACATTTGTAGTGTAATAGAGGTTTCATATTCCAGGCACTTAGTTTTGACTATCATTAATATAGCTTCACATTTGCTTATTGTTTTAAATTATACTCCACAGGGGCATATAACTTTAATTTCAAGCATTGTTATATGACCCTACAGATCTGATGACTTGATGTAAATTTGCCTTGAAAAGTTGTAGAAAGGAAACTAGAAATATTTTTTAGTGTTTCTCACAAATCAGAAAAGAGGGCTATAGCCTATTAACCTCTTTAATTACATAACAGTATATTTTCATTTTCAGATTAAATGTAAGAATCTTAATTATTCTATATATTGGCTTTAAGTGGAAATGAGAATCTGTATATATATGTATAAATCATATAGTTCGCTGATACTGCCTGGTTATTTTTATACAACTTTTTTTTTCTTTTTCTTTTTTTTTTTTTCTTTTTGTCCTTGTAACTGAAACTGGAATAATACTGGAAAGAAGTCAGCATGTAATTAGTTTGGATATATGAAAAACAGATTGCATTGTTTCACATGCTGTGAACTGTGAGTGATCCACAATGCTGTAAAAGATAGCAAGCATCAACAGTTTTTCCCCCTTAAATCTCAACATTGTTGACTTTTCACACATCACTGCTTAAAGAACTGAAAAACACAGAGGTTCTACTGATATGATGACTATTGACTGGAATGGCTGCACTGGTTAGCATTTATTGGCTTATGGCTTAGTTCTTCAAAGAGCCTTTTATTCTTAAAATCAATTTTGATCTTATTTGGAGTTTGTGTGCAGAGGGGAAAAAAAGGAAAATGGTGACGAAGGAGGAAATGATGAATTATTTTTTCTCATTAAATGTGGAGTTTAGAAGATCTAAAGACCATCAATCACAAAGATCCTATTGGATGGTCTTTTTGATTATAGTTAAGAATAGTTGTGTAGTCATTTACATAATTCCAGCTATCACAAAGTTATCACTGTGTGACTTTGTTTTATGCAGTTTTATTCTTCTAGCATTTTTAGCTCTTATCCTGACATTTCACTCTATGGATCTTTGGTAGGATCAAGCCAGAATCATGTTAAGTTTGGGTGATTTGGTGATTATGACCCTTCTTTTTTTTTTTTTTTAAGATTTATTTATGTATTTATTGAGAGAGAGAGAGAGTGAGAGAGAGCATGAGAGAGGAGAAGGTCAGAGGGAGAAGCAGACTCCCCAAGGAGCTGGGAGCCTGATGTGGGACTTGATCCCAGGACTCCGGGATCATGACCCGAGCTGAAGGCAGTTGCTTAACCAACTGAGCCCCCCAGATGCCCAATTATGACCCTTCTAATTTTCGTTTTTTATACTTTTCTATTAAGATGAGATGTCTATTAAGATGAATTTAGTTGACCTTTAAGTGTCAAAAAATAGCTAGTAAATACATACATATACCCTACATTTCACTTATTCTAAGACACTCATTCACCCTTCCCACATATTAACATCTTTGAAATCATGACACATCTTAAAATCCATGGACTCTTACACTTGTGGTCAGTCAGACAGTAGTGATGACATAGTTGTCCTTGCGTGTGCACGTACAAACCTCTTCCAAGCTATTCATATTTTTCTCATTTCACATGACTTATGTGCATTGTGAAAAATAAAAGCATGGAGTTTACTTGCCGTTTAAAATGTCTTCAACTGTTGCCCTAATATGCGATGTTAAAGTGAAATTATGAGTATTATATTCCTAAAAGACATTTAAAAAAAGAGCAAAAAGTATACCTTTGATATTTGTGGGACAAATGTTCACTTTTGGAAGAATTAATATTATTTTTTTCCAAAGCTATAACCAAGTACTTCATAAGATCTAACCAAAAAAGATATAATTAATTGAAGATGTGTTGTTCATTACTGAAATATCTGTAATATAATTGTCTGTCATTTCCACACAGTGTAAATGAAGGCGGTAGACATTGGCAGATGCTTTGAATTAAATGGAAGAAATTTCAAAGTATGTGGAGCTGGTATTAATGACTCATATATCAGATGTAACTATTGTTATGTCATTTTATAGTAGTATTTAGGGTAAGTTCTTATCACTGCTAGTTCATAAAGGAAACATGTGTTTTACAATTAAATACAACTTGGAAATGGTGGATATGTAATACTCACTTTATCTGAATTAATTCTTTATTGAAAAGTTAAGTTGCAAGATCATTATAACTCAGTATAGTACCCACTCAATCTTACATTGGTGTCAAAATCCTCAGCTGTCTTTAACATCCAAATATTTGAGGTGATTTTTAATTTTGTACTATATATTAAATTCCTGTGTAAGTATAAGGAAGTAGTGTCATTCATCACCTTTGTTTCATTTTCTAGCCTGCAACTTATCTGAATTTATCAAATTATTTTCTAAGCTGGCATGATCTATTAAACTTTTCTATTTCTTTAGTCAAAGAAAATATAAAGTGGAAAAAGAAGAAAAAATGATAAACCAGAAAATATAGTATTATTAAGAAATTAAGGGGCGCCTGGGTGGCTCAGTCGTTTGGTGTCTGCCTTCCACTTGGGTCATGATCCCCGGGTCCTGGGATCCAGCCTGCATCAGGCTCCCTGCTCAGTGGGAAACCTGCTTCTCCCTCTCCCACTCCCCCTGCTTGTGTTCCCTCTCTCACTGTGTCTCTCTCTGTCAAATAAATAAATAAAATCTTAAAAAAAAAAGAAAAAGAAAATAAAATTGAGCATTCACTTTTATATAGGAGTAGGTTTGGCTACAGTGATAGAAAACACTAAATAACAGTTGTGAAAAAAGACAGAAGCAACGCATTTTTTTTTTCCCAGCGGTAGGTGGTCCAAGGCTGATGTGATATTCCCGACTATCACAGAACCAGGTTCCTTTTGCCTTGTTGGTAGGGTTTACGTTTTCCCTATCTGCAGCCACGTCATGGCTTAAGGTCCTTCCAGTTCCAATATCACACCTTGTTCTAGCCATCAAGAAAGAGGATGGGAAAGGAAGGAGTCATATGCTCTCCAAAGTTCCCAAATTGTCTTTTTCTTTCCCTGCACCTCCTATACTAAGGCCATAGTTTAGTCATATGTATGCCCCTAGCTATGAAGTAGGTGGAAATGTGGCCCTTATTTTGGGCAGGCATCTAAAAGTGGTTGAGTTTCAATAAAAACAATAAACAAGGGGCACCTGGGTGGCTCAGTCAGTTAAGCCACTGCTTTCGGCTCAGGTCATGATCCCAGGGTCCTGGGATCGAGTCCCACATCCGGTTCCCTCCTCGGCGGAGAGCCTGCTTCTCCCTCTCTCTCTCTCTCTCTCTGCCTGCCTCTCTACCTGCTTGTGCTCTCTATCTCTATGTCAAATAAATAAATTTTAAAATAATTAAAAAAAATAAAAAGTGGGGATACTTGTGATAAACAGTGGGCGTTGTATGTAAATGATGAACCACTGATTTCTACTCCTGAAACCAATATGGCACTGTATGTTCACTAATTTTAAATAAAAATTTGAAAACAAACAAACAAACAAACAAACATTCCTCGCAGGGGGTGGGGAATGGAGATACTTTTTCAGCCTAAGGAGAGAACTGGCTGGGGAAATGGCAGCAGCCTCAGCCTCACCCTCCCATCAATCACAGGAAATCCTTTGGCCCCCAGTAGAGCAATGGCATATTAGACTTTGGAAGAGAAAGCTTTTTTTTCTTATTTTGCTTAAAATGTTGGAGATGAATATAATATTAATTTACCACCAGGGTGTAGTTTTTTTTTTTTTACACGTCTTTTTTTTTTTTAAGATTTTTTTTTTTTTAATTTGACAGAGAGAGATTACAAGTAGACAGAGAGGCAGGCAGAGAGAGGAGGAAGCAGGCTCCCTGATGAGCAGGGAACCCGATGCAGGGCTTGATCCCAGGACCCTAAGATCATGACCTGAGCCAAAGGCAGAGGCTTTAACCCACTGAGCCACCCAGGCGCCCTGAAATAAACTTAAACTTAAAACAAATATAACATAATTAAGAATTTCCTTTGGGGGTTGCCTGGGTGGCTCAGTCGTTAAGCAACTGCTTTCAGCTCAGGTCAAGATCCCAGGGTCCTGGGATTGAGCCCGACATAGGGTTCCCTGTGCAAGAAGCCTGCTTCTTTCTCCCCCACTTCCCCTCTTGTGTTCCCTTTCTCGCTGTCCCTGTCTCTGTCAAATAAATAAATAAAATCTTAAAAAAAAATTTTCTTTGGTACTCTTAACCTCTCCCCAAAATGCTTCCTTCATTGGCATAAGACAGTTTTTTAGATTGTATCATTTGGAGGAAGGCAAAGGCAGGGAGTGGGTGAAAGTGAGGGAGAGAGAAGACACTAACAAATTTACTGAAAGCTAATGCTGGAAATCCCTTTGGGTTATGCCTACGCAACTGCTCTCAGTTTTCCTCAAATTTAATTCACCACCATCACAACAACAAGAAAAATTGCATCTTGGTGTTGATCTTTAAGACATAGTATATAACGCCTTATAATTCAGTGCTCACATAAGGTACACAATATTTTATGTATGCAGTTATGAAGGGTATGGTCATTCCTAATTCTACTTGTATTTCTAGGAATTTCACATAGGATATGTTCCCCAGATATTATGATACAGAGTAATAAAGCTGTGTAGGTGTTAGGTCACCCTCCCTACTCCACCCGCAAAAAAAAAAAAAAAAAAAAAAAAAAAAAAATCTGTAACTTTATCTTGTAGGGCTTTTCAGAAATTTACAATCAAATATTTTGTCTTTATTCCATGTTTCTATAAAAAATATATCATTTTTATTCTCTCAGATTTAAGTCTTTGGGTTTCTCTTTGCCACATTGCTAGTTTTCAAGCTAATATACTACATAATCTGGTAAGAAAAATAATCTGAGTTATATAGTTATGAATAATTTTAATTAAAATTAACATAGATTTTAAAAAATATTTATTTACTTGGATTGCACAGGTGGTGGGGGAGTTGAGGGGCACATGGGAGGGAGAGAGAGAATCTTAAGTAGGCTCCACGCTCAGTGTGGCCTTGATCAGGGCTTGATCTTAGAGCCTTGAGATCATGACCTGAGCCAAAATCAAGAGTCGTATGCTTGACCAGCTGAGTCACCCAGGCACCCCAACATAGATATCTTTTAAAAATTTTATGTGTGGTATCTAAAAATGGGGAAGCACTTTAGGTCTATCACCCCGAAGAAACTAATTTATCTGAACTTTGTAGTGGAAATTAGGAATGGGTTGCTAGAGCCACAAGTGGTAAAATTTGAAATCATTAGGAAATGCTGGAAGCAACACTAAGAGCAGAGACTTTTCACTCTCGAAGTGATAGATTCCCTTTTCTAAAGTACTTTGGTGGTGGTTGTTTAACAATATAATAGTGAGCCTTCTTCAATTAGGCCAGTAGCCTATTATAGTGGCTAAGCTTGGATACTGAATGCAGTGCTGTGTATCCTTGATAAATCCCTGTGCCTCATTGTCATGATGGTACACTGATATGTTGACAACGTGTCATCATCAGGTATGCGCATGAGAGAGAAGTTCCTTTAGAACTTGTAGAAGATACAATATACTGCACATGTACTCCACTACCTCTATTGGATGCATGTTGATCACTCCATACAGCATTCTCCCCATTTGGGATTCATTTTCATGGCTTCCAGTGCATGGGAGGGAGGTGAAAACACCTGAAAAAACGTGAAAATGCAATTAGGAACCCTGAGAAGCTCTTTTTGCCATTCACATGGCACATGGTCAGAGACTAAAATCTTCAGAACAAAAGAGAGAAAGAAAAGAAACTTAAAAACCCCTGTGTAAAAGGCAAATTGAGCTTCCCCAAATCCTAACCAGTTCATGTCTATCAGAAGCTTTCATGATACCAGCATCTTCCCATGTGCTGAAATAAACAGTCTTTACCATGAGGTTGGGGAGTTCCTAGTCAACTCCCTGTTTAGTATTTCTCTGGAAGACTGAATGTGTAATCTTGCTTATGCTCTAGCTCTGAGTTAGACAATTGATTTTCATGTTTTTGAGAGAACCAGCTAGGGAATCTTGGCAACTTCCCTGAACATGTTTGCTCTGCACTTTGACTCTAACAGGGATTACTCCCTGATACGTTCCCTACTTTTGAGACTGAAAGCTGGATGGTCAATAAAGTATTTATTTAGAATAGCATGTTACCACTAAGAATAAAAACTTGTCATTTCTTTTATCCTGTTATTTACTACTTTATATAAAGATCCTGGCTCTCTATCACTTGCCATCTGATATGTGTATGTAGAGAGGGCTAGGCTTTGTGGCTCTCTAACACTTATCTTTGTCTAGTAAAGAAATAGGCCCCTCTTTTCATGTATACAGAGAAGTTGTAAGAGAGATCAACATTTGAACACATATTAATGCCTTTTATTGTGTTCAAATACTTCCTTTTACAATTTCAAGTGATGGACTGAATTTCCTGCTGATTTTAGTGTTTGCCATTTCTGCATTCTTTTCAGATTTTCATAATGCTATTAAAATATTTAACTTAGGTATGCTATTCTTTATCTTGATAGGGATGATGCTCATTGAAGTAAAGTAGTGAAATAATACCTGAGGCCAATATCATTAATAATTTTGATATTATCATTAGATTTTGTATTCACCAAGTGTGCCTTCATATTATGATGGTAAACCCTTAGAGTTGGTGGATAGAGTTGAGTTCCAGAGATTGAAAATGGTATATGGTAGATATGTTCTCAGGATTGTAATTTGACCTGTGATTCCAATCTATATGTGATCGAAAATAAACTATTTTAACAAAATATACATATAATTTTCTAAAGTGAAAAAATACCATGTAATCTAAGAATAAATAAACATATTTCATGAAAAAATAATATCCCTGATACTGAGTTAGAAGAAGAATTAAATCACATTTCTGGCCTTAAAATATAGTTTTACCTTTTTTTTTTTTCCTTAGTGGGCTCTATGCCCAATGTGGTGCTCGAATTCATGATCCCGAGATCAAGAATTGCATACTCTACCAATTAAGCTAGCCAGGCTTCCCTAATATTACTTTTTAAGGATCCTATATGTGAAATTCTTTGATGCCAAAAATCTCAGCAATATGGGTGCTTAGAAGGAGTAATAGAAAAATGTAGTTCATAAATTTCCTGTTTTGAGTCTCAAAGATATCAGCTTTAAAGAAATATTATGAATTATGTACCAATTTTTCTGATCCTTTATGTTGCATTATATATGTATTGATTATCAAAATTTTTATGTACTGGAATTTTCTTGATTATTCCTTATGAAATTATTGCAAAGATATACAAGGGAAAACATGTTTTGTTTTTCAATTATGAAACATCCTAATACCCATGTTACCTTGATGAAAGAGAAAAAAATAAAAGCAATACACATTCAATTATCTGAAAAAATTAATGTTTCTATTGTCTTACAATACTTGCTCATTTTATGTGAGGCACAGAAAGGTTAAGTATATTCTTAAAGCTCAAAGTTAGTATTTCCATCATATTTCTCATAGAGTTTCTTCCTCGTAATGTCCAAAAGACATAGACTGGAAATGAATGTTCTTTTCTTTTAAAAATGTGTCAAATATTGTTGATGTACTGAATAGGAATAATGAACAAGAGAGGTGTAACCAGGCCACCTATAACCTTATACATAGAGAAAAAAACCTATAAAAAGCAGGATATTGAACTGAGGGGAAACTATCCTACCACCCAATGCTAGACTCTCTGGGCACTTATAAGAAATCTGGATAAGATAAAACCTATAATCCATAAACTATAATCTGGTAAATCAAAAGCACCATCCAAAAAACTCACCACTCTAATTTGGCAATACCCAATTTGATGTAATAGTGGTAATTTGTGGAATATTTAAAGCTTAATTAGTTTTTTAGTTACATAAGTGAAATATTATTCTTTTTACTGAATCATTGCAAAGAATATGTTTCATAAAGACAAGTACATATGCCCTCCTAGACTATAATTTACATTTTTAATATTTGTAATTTGCAATTAACACTATCACTTGCCTTTTATATAGAAAAGCGTACTGAATCAGAACTCTTAAAATTTTAAGAAAAAAATCCATATTTTGTAATGTTCTTCCTAGAGTATATTATACTGTGATGTATTTTACTATCTGCCAAAACTGCTCTCTTTTACAGCAGAAGATAAATTGATCTTTATCTCTGAGCAGTGCCTTTTCGCCATAGCCAGTGGGATTCAATACCACTGATTCTTTTTACAATCTTGGTTTAGAAAATTAAAGAAACTCAAGTAGCACTGCTGCAATCCATTCATGGCTAATACATCTTGTCTCGCATGACTGAGGACAAGTGCCCTCCAGATTAAATTTTGCTGCTCAGCACCCAGCATTTTCATAAAATATAGTCCTTACATAGCTCCATGAATATCCCAAGCATGTGGTTTAATTTAAACCAACATGCTTGAGTCACCCATTTAAATAAAATGTTTGTAATGTTCCAAAACTATTTTATAAATGCAGGTTCTTAAAATAAAACAAGCAAACGCTATAATTTCAAATGAGATAAAACAATATCTATACTCAATGATAAGCAGAAAGATCTTCGGGGAGGATGACCTGAGTTATCTTAGGGACTAGATATTTGTTTCTGATTATTGATTTTTGAAAGAAGATAATGGCACTGACCACTGGACTACAAGTCCCTTTACGTCCTGGACCAGCCTACCTGGTTCCCTGTCCACATGACCAAAACAGCAGAGCTACCATTGAGATGAATGGCCCAGCAAAATGTTACTTTCCTGCAATGCTCTCTGTAGGCTGCATGCTGTCCTATTTTCAATCACAGTTTAATACATGTTTTGATAAAATTTATTCATAAGAATGATAATTTGTGTGTCAGTTTGGTAAGGATAAATAAGAGAAAAAAGAGATTGGAGAATGTGTAAAGATGGTTCCCACTAGGAAATTACTTACTGTGATAAATACATGTAACGTACGGATGGTTTTTATTTTAAAGAAACATATCCTGAAATCTAAGGAGGATTTTAGACGTTTATATTCTCATTAAAACAAACCAATTGAGATAAGCATCTGATGCTACAAGTTTCTCACGTGTGTGTGTGTGTGTGTGTGTGTGTGTGTGTGTGTGTGTGTGTGTTTATTTTGGTCTCAACCTAATCCATCAGATAATGCCTCATAATAATAAAAAATTACTTTAGGACCTATTCATGGAAATTTTGACCACATGGAAACAATGACAGGATCAAAATGAACCTAAAATTATAAGTCCACACTCTGAAATGTGTGCATAATAATAATATCCTATAAGTCAGTTGGAGGGACAGTGTGATCTCTATTAGGAGAATACTAGTAGAATATTATGCATCTAGGACCTAGTACGTGTGCTGGGAACTTTAGGGGAATCACATCAAATGATCTGTATGCATAGGGGTTCTTAGTTCCAAGTCAATATGTAAAGTTTTAGATAAAGACATTCACTAACATGGAGAAAGAAATATGACGTGGAGAAAAAATATAAAATTAATTGAGCCATTTACACATAGTTGAGAGTTCAAAGTCATGAAAATGATAAAAAAAATACATAGCAGAATCTATATATCATAAAAACTAAATAAAGAAAAATTTAATGGGTTGAAGTGCTTTAATTATTGTCTAGCATATGTATTGTCATATATCAAAATTTTAAATTATTTTTATGAAAATATAAAAAATTTAAGTAATATTCTACCTAATGGAGTGGTGGGTAATTTATTTCCAAAGAACAATTAAGTGACTCTAGCTATTTTCATCATGCATCATTATTGGTCAGCTATCTGTTTACGTTAACAGACATATACTTTCTTTCCTCTATAAAAAGTTTAACCAAAATGTTAATTTTACAGACATATTTGATTATGTTATATTAACATAATAGAAAACAAAATTAAATTGAAATGAATGTTTAGGCAAACCATTTTTTTGTTGGCAAGAAGTAAAAATATGTGATTATCTGTCTGCATTATGGATTAACAAAACTATTTTTTTAATTTTAATGGAATAATAAATATCTGAATGAATATTCATATATATAAAGCCATGTTTCTATTTTAGTTACTTTATTAAAGGCAATTCATTAGTAATTATCAGCAAGCATTTTCACAGATTTAGCATTTATCAAGTTATTTCATGTAAATTATATTCTAGACTCTCACAGAAACCTGCATAGAGTTATTACATTAACTATGTTCTGTATGAACATGTACACATACACCCCTAAACACATACAGAGCTGAGGCTTTGGGTGGGTTGTTAAATACACTTTCCCAAGAAAATATACATGATATTTTGTATAGTTGCAACATACATCTATTTATTTGGACTCTACTCATTCATTTTTACTTAACATAGCTACATTTGACCAACGGACTTCAAATTTCCCATTCATGTGTAATTTATATTGGCCAATGTGCCAATTTTTTTATTTTATTAATAACATATTTAAACATTTCTTTCTATTTTTTTAAAGATTTTATTTATATATTTGACAGAGAGAGAGACAATAAGAGAGGAAACACAGTCAAGGCGAGTGTCAGAGGGAGAAGCAGGCTTCCTGCTGAGTAGGGAGCCTGGATCCAGGGGCTCCATCCCAGGACCCCGGGAACGTGATCTGAGCCAAAGGCAGATGCCTAAAGGCTGAGCCACATAGGCTCCCCTAAACATTTTTTAATTTATGGAGGCAAAAATTCTAAGACAATGACTTCTTAATGCTATGAATTAAAGAAACAATTGAGGATTGGGAAATGAAGAGAGAGAAAATAAATGGAAAGACACAGTCTGCACATTTTACCATCTGATCTGATAGTAAAAACACAGATGAGGTCTTTAAATCAGAGGGACCCGCCTTTGATTCTTTTTCAACTTCTTAAAAAGCATATATACTTTTTTAGCAAGTGATTTGGGGAATACAGTCTTGTATCATGAACAATTTGATACCAGTTCTTATTATATGTCTTTCATTATTATAGTCATATGCTTTGTAGGAAGAAGAACGTGTAAAACATGAAAATTAATATTTCTCAATGTAACCTCTACCTTCTTATGCAGGTTATAATGTATGGTTTTAATAATCCAATCATTAAACAAACACCATTTATCCAAGGCCTGCTTTGGATGTCCATAAGACTAGTTGCTCAGAATAGAAAGATGAACAAAATGCATCTAAGCATTTTAGAGCTCATTGTCAAGAGTGGAAAACATATATGCAGTGAAGGAAGTTTAAGACAACACTATTTGGGAGCCCAGAACAGAGGTAGACCACAGAATGGGGACGTCAAGAAGACTTTAAAGATCAGATTCCTGAGTTGTGTTTTAAAAAATAAAGTGGAATTTTCTAGATGCTGAGGGAAAGAGTGTGAAGTTAGTGTGAATAAACTGAAAGAGGTGAGAAATAGTGTGAAATTTCAAGCACGTCTGTGGTATTTCATAGTAAATTGAGTGTAAGGAAGAAGAAAGGGAAGAATTGCTACATTGTATTGCTTTTGAGAGAGAACATTCCAAAAAGGAGCCCATAGTCAAAAACACAACTATATACTTAAAAGGAAGTTACACTAATCAATTTTTATAATGTGATAAAAAGTACAATTTATCATTTTGGATAGAGAAACTGTTTTCCTAGAGCTAAAAAAAAGAGGTAGTGGGCATTGAGCTGGGTGTTGGCAAACTATTAAAAGTGAATTGTCCAATGTGCTACACTTATAAAATATCATGTTTTCGTGTCAGGCTATGAGGGAAATTCTCAGTGCCTAACGAACATGTATTTGTGGACCTAAGAGCAGATATTGAAGAAAGAGGAGTGTTAAGAATTAATTCCTTTCTTGTTTTGTTTTTAATTGCAATCCGGAGCTGGCACTAAGCCATTCAAAATTGAAGTGCCAATTCTGACTTCATGGTCTGACTCTTGTTTAAATAAAATCAAAATAATCATTTAATTCTTGTTAGAATAGTAGAAATGTAGAGCTCAGAAAATTGTTTATTTCCAAATTTAATATCACTATTAAGCAGAAGGGTGATAGCTAAAATTAATATGCCAACAGTTGTTCCCTGAGATTTTTGTATAACATGTGCAAATAATGTAAATCTGCAAACATTTTCTAGGATGAATAATAATAATTGTATGGGACTCTTTTCTTGTTTAAGCAGAAGACTATAAACACTACCTCAGATATTCAGTGGAAATCAATTCCATTGACTTTAAATAAAAGTCACTGAAGAAATTCATTTTAGAAATACAGGCAGTAAAAGGAAGAATATGATTAATTTTAGTCCAATTAATGAACTGTTGCCAAGAATTAAACAATGCCAATTCCATAAGGGAAGTGCCATGCAGCTAAAGCATTAAATATAAAGAATGTGGAGATTTAAAAGGATATGTGGCATTGGTGGTCATATTGAAAGAGAAATTTATGTGCATAGTTATTGAGAAAAATCCCAACTTTCTTGATCTCTGTAAGTTCATAATTTACTGATAAAACTGAATCTTTTGAAAGGTTCATCTTTCTAAAATAGTTTGACTTTGAAACTTAATTATGCTATTTTCAAGCACAGATATAGCTAGAGAATGGCATAGGGCAGCTAGTGTGAGTCCCTTCATATTCATGTCATGAGAGTAAAGAGATCAGCATTTAACATCAATTTAACATTCCTTTGGCTTAAGGAACCAAAACTATTCTAAGGCTTTGAATGATTTGAATATGCTTGATCATATTAAACTCTTCCTTGCACATTGATTAAATTTACTAGGCTGGAGTGGTCTGAAGAAACATTGCATGAAGCATATATGGAACTTAGGAAATACAG
Organism: Ailurus styani; assembly: GCA_002007465.1. Taxonomy (NCBI): domain Eukaryota; kingdom Metazoa; phylum Chordata; class Mammalia; order Carnivora; family Ailuridae; genus Ailurus; species Ailurus styani. Next base: position 676,686 of record LNAC01000339.1, read on the forward strand.
CATAGTAATTAAAATCTTCTATTATAACCAGGCTTGCCTGAATTTGAATAGTGACTCTAGAGCCACCCAATTTCTTTAAGTCTCAGTTACCTATTGTTCAAAATGAGTTGAAAGCAGTACCCAACTTAACAGGGTCTTGGTGAAGATTATAAATAAAATAATGCCTGGAAAGCTGTTAGCACTCTCCCTGGCCTTTCTGTCGCTCAGTCAATGTTACTTGCCATTGTTGTTATTCCTTTAAAATATACTAGCTTTCAATTGTGTGTTATATGGAATGTTTTAAAAAATAGGGCTCGTAAATTTTTTTTTGTTGTTGTTGTTGTTGTTGTTGTCCTGGACATTCAACAAAGAAGAATAAAAAGTAGAAGCATCTCAGAATCTTACAGCCTGAACCCAGGGAAACAGCAAAACCTAGAATAGTTTGTATTATCAATTGTAAGCTTCTGTGTGTTTTATTCAGGAAGGTCCTGAGGCCAGGTCTTTGGCTTATATATTATTTTAATTTTTTTTTCTTTTAGAAAAAAACCTAATACAAATTAAATAAGTGTCTCTTTGTGACAAAGACTGATAGAGCTTGTTGATAAACTTTTAAAGTTTAAGAAATTTTACCAGTAAAGGCTGAACTCTGTAGAGGCATTGAAATCTCAGCTGGTCAATTGCTATGCACGGGGATAAGCCCCAAATAAAGAAACCCTCATCCAGCTAATGAACAAACAAACAAACAAACAAACAAAAACAGTGAGAACCAGAACACTATCTCTGGTAAAAGGAGAAAATACATTTTCAGTGCATTGAGATTGGCCACCTAAAAAGACAGCATTCCAAGTCCAAAGTATTAGGCCATAATAGTGGTTGCTTTTGAAGCAATGAAAGAAAAGAAAATTGACCCAGATTTTTTTTTTTTCTATTGAAGGGGAGTGTTGGCAAGCACTTGACTTTCAAAAGAAAGGGGGAAAAAAACCAAACCAACCAAACAAACAAACAAAACCCCAAAACAATATGGGTATTACTTCCCTCTAGTGGCAAGTCAAGATCCCACAAAGCGCACCAAGGACTACACTTATCAGAAGACTGATGTTGGTCTTTAGCAGAACATTTATCATTTTCAAAGTTCTTTATGTTTCATCTCATTGGCTTCTCAAAGAACCCTGTGGGGTTTTATCATTCCTGTTTTAAAGATGAGGAAGCAGACTCTTAAGTCAGAATAGGATGCCATTCTAAAAGTATTACATTATGAACTGGGAAGCCTCAGATTAAGACTGGATTTTAATACTAATTAGCTTTCGTATTTCTTGAGGTTATCTAAATGAAATGACATAGTCTCAGTAACATCTTAATGCCCATTACAATGTTAAAGTTACCTCAGCTTGTCCAGTTTTATGTCCAGTAAGTAGCTAAAGTGAGACTTTAGCATTGGTAGGGTGTCAACCTGACCCACTCCCCCCCCCCCGTTGTTGCCCCTCTTGACTGGTTTAGGATACATACCATAACTTAGTCAGGAATTAATGCAGTATGCAAGATGAACTTTTTTTTTTTTAAGATTTTATTTATTCATTTGACACAGAGAGAGAGATTACAAGCAGGCAGAGAGAGGAGAGAGGAGGAAGCAGGCTCCCTGCTGAGCAGAGAGCCCGATGTGGGCCTCGATCCCCGGACCCTGGGATCATGACCTGAGCCGAAGGCAGCGGCTCCAACCCACTGAGCCACCCAGGCGCCCAAGATGAACTATTTTTAAGGATACAAACTCTCCATTAAAAGCCACTTAAATTGAGTAGTGGAAAACAGACAATAGATATTCAAGAATTACCTGTTTTCTTGAGAAACAATAAATACATTTCTATGGAGAGAGGAAAACTTACAGAACTTGGTTATGCTTAAGTTTTTGAAACTCGTGTAGGAAGTTGGCATAATGGCATGTTAAATTCCAGCTTGCCTGGGAAAAATCAACAGGCGCCGGAATAAGCTAAACTTTGTTAGATGACGTGTTTCCAGTTAGATGTGGAGAAGAGCAGCTTTCACCAGAGAGGTGTTTTTTCACTGGGTGGAGATAGGTCTACTAATCTCTTTAGTCAGACCAGTCTTGGTTGACCAGTTATAGCATAAGTAATAACCACTTACGTTCTTGAAGTTTGCAACTAGCATTTAGTAAATTTTTAACTGTAAAACTTCATTATATATGATCTCCTGTATTCACATTAAATCAGATCTAAAGAGCGAAAACTCATAATGCCAAAATAGAGCATTTGTTTTTCCCCTATTATATTGAGTATAGTGTTTGTGTAGCCTTCAAGTTGATCGGTGATACAAGGTTTTATGAATCATCTTGCATGATCGGTTGCTTTAGGTGCAGGAGGACTTACCATAAATGTAGCTCTTTAGCACTTCGACATTTACTCTATAGCCGAATATATTAAGAAACATCCAAATAGTAATTTAAGAATAATTCCCACCAGATACTGCTTTTCATCTCAGGTTTTGACCTAATAAAATAGCAGGTTGGATTTTAATTTTTTTATTTTCAATCTGGTCTCCTGTCCTCACCATGTTGGTGACCTCAAGTAGAAGTTACAGTGTTAATGGTAGAAAGCCCTATTTAATGCATGGAAACATTTCAATGAATTCCATTTCCATTTGTTCAGTTTTTCTCCTACTTATCGCTCAGCCATTCTATGGCTCTCCCGGGAGAAGGCAGCTCTTATTGTTTCTCACTTCTCAGGCCCTGCGCAAGTAATTGCTAAGTTTATGAAGTCAGTCACAAGAGGTATATTCATATTTGATTGATTGCTTTGGAGAGTTCAGCTCTTGGGTTCTATCATATTTTGTTGAACTATTATGCAGTCTTCCCCATACTCATAGTTCTTTAAGGCAAAGGGAAATATAACTGCAAAACTGCACAATGTAATTGCTCATACTCTGAACACTATTTAACTTATGGTCTTTTCCTTTAATAATTGGGTAGATATTAAGATTTATGTAATCGGTGACAAACTAATAACAATATTCATAATAATTAAAAGAGGGATGGGAAGAGTAAAAGAGAAGAGAAACAAGGGAAGAAAAGTCTGCATTAAAGGCCTGCCATGTGCCAGGCACCATGCCAATTGCTTTATAATCATTTTCACTAATCCTTACAACACTAAGTGTTGTTATCCTCACTTTAAAAATAAGATATTCAATGTTCAGAGAGGTTAAACAACTTGCCAAAGACAATTAAACTAGTAATAAAACTTTTATTAGAGAATACCCCGTATGCTATAACTGAGCTAAGCCCTTTTTCATGTGTTATTTCATTTTAATTCTCAAAATAACCCTTTGAGATAGGCATTGTTTGTTATCCACCTGTGCAGGTGAAGAAACTTCCATGTAGAGAAGTTAAATAATTGCCCAAATTGACAGGTAGAATTGCTTAGCAGTGATTCAGAGCTCAGTAACTAGTACTCAGGCCAGATGGTCCATAAAGATCAACCAAACATTTTAGGATACTTGCTGGAATTTGCTTGATAAAAGCTTAAAATATTATGATCTAAATATTATGAGTTAATTTTCTGTAACCATCGTCTGGATTTAGCTATTCCTAAATAACATGAAGAGAAAATTGAAACTCTTGGGCAGGAGAGCCAATGTTACTGTACCAGCCTTGTTACCTAGTTTTTCTTCTGTCCTCTTCTGTCATTTTTAGTGCATCGCATGAGGCTCAATAGCTCCCTCTTCAGTTACTGGGGATGAACCACTGTTATTATTTTCATTTGTGATTTCCTTTCCCAAGCTGTAATTTGCCATATTCTCGCTTTCAGTTCATGGAGTTTATATTTTCTTGAATTCTTTTTCTTCTGTGTTCTTTGCTCAGCTCTTTTGCACATTATTTCCATTTTGCCCTCTTTCTCTGTAGCTCTCTTATTTGGTATTTCCTTTGCTCCCTGTCTTTCTGCTGCCTTCTTGCGAATATCTTCTGTATTCTGCGGTCTAAACACCCTCTCTGCTGCCAGTGGGTGTTGCCATGGCGGCTACTGACCCACATGAGCACAGAGATGAATCTTTATATTGAACTGACTCCTTTAGTTTCTTTCATTTTTGCTTATGGCATGTGAAACTCTGACTTTCCTTCAGGTTTCCTTCCAACCTCAGCACAAAACCTGTCCTGCCTACAGAGCCTGTTTTTTGGTTTTGTTTGTTTGTTTGGTTGGTTGGTTTTCCTAACCAGCTCTGTGGACAGAAGGACCATTTATCTGTTTGGACAACTAAGAAAAAAGCTTAAAGAAATAAAATCAGTCGAAATTTGGAAACTTCCTATCTGCGGCTTTTCATTATAGCTCAACAGAAAGTTAAAATTATTGGATATCCCTTTAAACATGCCATATACTTTCACACAGCTTTATCTATATTCATGCCGAGCCTTCTATTTGGAATGCCCTCTTCCAACCTTCTTCCCCATCACTGTTTTCCATTTAAGAAAATATTCATATTGAAGGCCAGTTTCAAATGTCAGCTCATTTGTGAAATCTTTTATAGCTTCTCTTTTGGCAGAAGAAGTAACATCTCCTCAAGTTCTTGTGCATTTTGTAGACTTCTGGATTATAGGATTTATTACATTTTACTCACTGCAATATGGATAGCTACCACTGATACTAAATTTTGAGCTCTATAACTGAAGGCAGTTCTTAATCACTGACATATTCTCAGCCCCAGTATTTGACAGACACGACTGGTGTTCAATAGGCGTTTCAGTTATTTGTTTCTAGCGTATCAGTGTAGGTACTCTGAGAAGCAGTCACAGCCCAGTATTGAATGTGCAATGCCTACTGAAGTAACGCTTGAGAAGGATAAAGGGGCTGAAGTAGAAGTGGACAGGGAGAGTCTGCAGACTCTGACACAGACCTGACACCTGTGGAAGGGGAGATGGAAGGAAGAAGGACTGAAGAAGAAGAGCCTCAGAATGCAACATAGTCTGAGACCACCTCGGCCTTGCTGATAAGAAGTCCCCAAGCCACAGTCAGAAGAGACACTGAGCGGTTAGAAATGCCCAACTCTAGTACCCTCATGCTTGGTCATTGACTGGAAGAAGCTCAGGAAAGTTTGGCCTTGACATAAATACCATGGTGGGTGTTAAGGTGGCATAGCTGGAACTGTTGGTCAACTCTACTCCCTGAAGCAGGACCTGTTAAAGGAAGGTTTGAGGGGCCTGCTCTTTCTATCTCTATGCAGTGCTTTGATAAGACTTTCGCTTCAGTCTCCTTAACCAAATGTATCAGAGGAAGGGGCATTTACCTTTAAAAGCATATGCCAGTATTACTAAATTAGGAGGCAGGAGCCCTATATTTTGATCTTGCTTTTAGTACTTAGTTGCGTGACTTTGGCGTGTCACTGTATATCCTTGTGTGCCTGACTTTTCTTCTGTATAATGTTATATGAAAGTGTTTTGTCTATATTTTAAAGGAAATATGGTACTACAAATAGGACTATTCTTTTGGGACACAAAGCAACCCCCCTATTTGTCTTCTTTTTTAAATTAACTGTGTATGGTTAATAAAACATATATATAGAGAGAGAGAGAGTGAGAGAGTGAGCAAGAGTGTGAGCCAACAAGCACATACTAAGCACTATTCTGAGCATTTCACAAGCATTATACTTTTAACTATCCTGTGTCAGTTATTGCCACAAAAAAATTATCATGTAAAAAATAAGTATAGAATCTCAGCAGCACTCAAAAATAAGCATATATTTAGGCTACGTATCTCCAGAATAGTTTTTAATTTGTGACTGAAGAGTCTTTTGCTGTATCTGAACCATTGTTCTGGTTTCAGTTTGGCTCATTCACAGATCTATGGCTATCTGGGGGATGCCTCTGATTTGTGTCTTTCATCTAACTTCTGGGATCATGGGCTGGCCTGGGGAAGATCTTTGCTTGATTATGTCAAAAGTTCAAGTGGGTAAATAAAAACACTGAAGGCTTTTTTTTTTTTTTTAAATGTCTATGCTTAGAACTAACACACTGCAACCTCATTTGATTGGTCAGTGCAAGCCCAAAGCAGTCAAGACCCGGAGAAGGAAGCCACGTCCACAATGAGAGTATTCTGCAAAGTTATAGGGGAGGGTGTGGGACTATGGGGAGGGGTAAATTATTGAGACCCATAATCCAGTAGGACACCTATGCTGAGGCAAGTAATTTTCTCATTCCACTCCATAGATGGGGAAACTGAGTTACCAAAAAATAGTTAAAAACATTCTCCAGTTTTTAAGAAGCTTACATCTGGTTGAAGATATAACTTTAACATAAATAGAACAAGCAAGTACTGTATAATTTAAGGAAAAATAGAACTTTCAATAATTGCTAGTGTAGCATAGAAAAATAGTCAACATTGTGAAATGTAGAACTTGAAGCACACCATGAAACATGGCTAGAATTTGAATAATCAGAGGAAGAAAGATGGCATTGACGTAGAAGATAATGGGATACAAGCAGGCATTATGTCCATGTGTTTGTGGGGCCATGAGTAGACTGGAGCCAATGAAGTGTTCAAGAAAGGAGATCAGTGATTAAGTTTTCCTCTTGGGAAGAAATGATTGTTGTGGACTGTGCCTAATGCTGAGAAACCAGCTTGATGTTTATTATTTTGAGTAAGTATAACATTACAAAGCCCAAATTCAGGTAGTATGAGAAATGAGGGAGCTGTTGTAGGACACACTGGGAGTGAAGAGTAAATAAGCTTGCTAACTTATCCCATACTAGGGAAGGTGCCTGGGAATTGTTAAGTTTAACCACAAGATTTTGAACCTGAGCATAATGAAACTATGCCCCCTGAAACAGGAATATTAGGAAGTGGGTCTGGCTGGTTGGGGGAAAGATGCTGATTTTGGTTTTGCATATGTTGAGTTTTAGATAATAATGGAGTAATATAAAAATACAGTTTTCCAGCAAAGAATTAGGAATTAGGAGCTGGCATTTGTAAAGAAAGAAGGGTGGATACTTAGGCATCATTTACCATGAAGTGAGAGTTACAGCTCTGAGATATTATATCAGAGGGCTGATAGGCAGGAAAGAGCTCTGGGGATTGGGAACTAAGCCTGGAGGAGCACCTGCATTGGGGAGAATGAGACAGATGAAAAGGATGACCCTAAAAGGAGCACAAGTGTGCTTATCAAAGTACCAGAGGCAGGATGGTACAGAGAATGGGAACTAAAAGCCCATAATTTTTAAAAATGTGTTATTGCCTCAAATGCTACTCATGTATCTACAAAAAAATTTACTGGGTTTGACTTTTTGAAGGTATTGTTTACCTAAAAGTCTGCTGTTTCCAATAAATTCCAGATGTTTGACTTGAAAGAAAAAAATGAGTGGCTGGAGAAGATATAAAGGAAAATAAAAGAGAACATTCAAGAGTGCAATAAAGGGAGCACAGTGGGTATCAGCAAAGAGAGTAAGGTTAGCAGTTGGTCCCGAAAGGATGAAAAGGCGTGAGTGGTTAAGGATAGTCTTAGAAGGAGTATTTGAGCTTTGCTCTGCTTTTACACCTCCATGATATTACTTAAGCAGGAAGATAAACACTCATGTATGTCAACAGTATCCAAATTTGTTCATTATTAGCCTGCAAAAGAAAAGCTACCTTGAAACAATGTCTGTCATCACAGTGATAACAATGAATTTTTAATGTTAATTATATTTTATATCATATGTTAGTTATCCTATCAAAAACTTAATATATACTGCTGATAGCAGTAGATCTTTTAATGTAAGTATTATAAGAATGGAATAAGTCAAGATTATTTAAGCTATATCTAAAATAATCAGAAAAAAATTGTGTAAAGATCCTGCAATCCCTATTAGTTTGTCTTTCTGTAATTCTTTACATAATTAAATCAATAAATATTGTCAAGTTCTGGGATAGGTGCTGGAAATAAAACTGTGTATAAACTGTCACTTCTCCATAATTATTTTATATGCAAAATATATGTTTTATGTGCATACAAACACAGATACAAATAGGTACACCAATGATCTAGCACTTTGTTTAATTAATACTGCCCATAATTTAAGTCACTAAATTATTGGCAGACTGTTTCACTGGATACACACACTTTATAGAATGTTTTTGAAGTAGATCAGTACTTACAGAAGATGTGCCCTTTAAATCCTCTTTGTGTACACTTTTTATAAAAATTTCATTCTTGATGTATTTTAAATCTGAGGTAGTTGGCAGTTATTTCAAATAAGAAATGCTCTTCACTTAGATCATGCATCATTAGTGTGTAGACTTTCTATTTTTTTAATTTTTGAGCTCATGCCCTTGAGATAATAATATACAATATACAATGTGGGAAACTTTCATAAAATTCTATATCTGATTCATTTTGACAACATACTTTGGTCTATTTCATCAGGTAGCTGAGTAAATCCTATGCAATATCAATATAGAATGTACCTAGCAGGGTAATAAAAATAATGTAATGAACACATCTGATAGGCAGATAATTTTTAAAGCTAGGGATTCTCTTAATTTAGGAGAAAAAGAGGTATTACAATGTTTCTAGGTACAATCTAAGCAAGAAGAGCTTAAGAGGCCTCAAGCCTCTGTGAGTCATTTGTGTCCTGATTTAGCCTCTTGTTCTTGCAAGCTGTCAAGTAGAATCGGTAGAGGGCAAGGGAAGTGCGGTGACAAGGTGCCACTGAGAGGAGAACTAATTGGGATGCTGCAAGCCAGCGACTGCGTGAGGTTCGGGGAAGTGGACCAGCTAATGGAATACTCTGTCTTTAGGGACTGACCATAAAAGTCACAAAATACAATTGGTCATTGATCACAAATTCACATCTGTGATTTTAAAGTAAAATTAACTGTGGAAGATAAAAGAATAGAGAAAAGAGTAGTCATTATTTCAATTAAACTTGGCAAATTGTCCTCTTGAGTCTAAACCCCTCCCTCTAGAAGATGAGCAAAAACAAAATAGGAAAAAGAAAATATTTGTGCGATATCCTAACTGCCAGTTTCACTGCATTAAATACATTTTCTCCATATCATTAAAAAATATATCCTTTTAAAGACTTCTGAGAACTAGGTTAATACTATCCTCTAATTTTTTTAAGGTCCTGAGATTCCAGAAAGGCAAGACTTTTCCAGAGCCCACAATTAGGACAGAAAAAGCAGCAAGCCGTGCTTCATGTCAGGGTCATTGCCTGCCCTTCCCCACAGGAGGGTCTTGCTAACTTTCCTCCTACTGTATGGATTATGCGTGTTCTACAGTAATTGTAAAAGTAACCTAAGAGTGGAGTGACCTTTTCAGAAGACTTAGACAAAAACAAAAAAAGGAATGAGTCCTTTAATTACATTTAAATAGTATTTCTGTTTTGTTTTTATTTTTTATTTTATTTTATTTTTTTATCCAAGAAGGTCAGAATATTAATGCTTCAGAAAGGGGAAAAATAACCAATATGAGTAATCTTTTGAAGAAATTATTATTTTCATATACTTTGGTATAAAGACTACATGTATTAATTTCTATAAAAAGAAAATAATTCAAAACATGGAATTATATATGTACAGTGATACTCGATTTAGTATTAGTTATAATAATACAATATTGGAAATAAAATAATTTTCGATCATAGGAAAATGGCTAAACTGTGATATATGCTAAACTCTAAATGAGCTTCAGATGTGCCCCTCTGGACGTACGACACGTTTCTTAGTGATTGAAAACATTATCCACACATTGCAGATAAAGACTCAGAAAGTTTAAACAGTTTGCCAAAGCTGAGTGAACTCTTGCTTTCTACATCTGTGATTTCTTTTCAGTATCCCACACTGCCTCTCTTGTATCGTGGTAATGCAATTAAACAGATGTTTAAAGCTGTGAAAAAAGCTTATTTTCTATATTTTTTAAGATTTACATAAACTAACTTCTTGGGCTTTTGATCCAACAACATTAGGTTGCAAAATTACAATATTATTTGGAAAAAGTGGTGTGGTTTAAAATAAATACACTTAACTTAGTAGGATCAAATAATCTGTGTTCTAATCCAAATCCAGACACTTGACTGGCTTGAGGAATTACAGTGAACTTCTCAGGGCTCAGTTTACTCCACTGCAATGTAGGATTTTAAAAATGCCCAGTATAGCAAAACTATGGAGAAAGTAAAATGATCAATGGTTGCTAGGGATAAAGAGGTTAGAGGGATGAATAGTCAGAGCATAGATGATCTTTAGAACAGAGAAACTGCTTTGTAAAATACTGTAATGGTGGATACATATGATTATAATTTGTCAAAACTAATAGAATGTACAACACCAAGAGTGAATCATAATGCAAACTATAGATTTGGGGTGATAATGATGGGTCAATACGGGTTATCGATTTTAACAAATATACCACGTTAGTGCAGGATTTTCATAGTCGGGGAGGTTGTGTGTATAGTGGAGGGATATGTAGGAAATCTTTGTACCTGCAGCTCAAATTTGCGGTGAGCTCAAAACTGCTGTAGAAAATAAATTCATTGTAAAGAAAGGAGAACAGTAAATTGCACAGCTTTATACCAGTAAATGTAAACCTTAAATAAAATTGGAAATTTTCTTAAAAAACAAAACAAAACAAAAAACCAGTATTTCTGTGTAAGAAGATGGTTGTCAAATAGGAGAGAATGAGAAAGTGCTTTGATAATTATAGAACACTCCAAAAGTTATAATTTTATTAGCATTGACAATATCCATATTACTGTCATCTATCTTTTCTTATTTAGTAAGAGTAACAGTCACAAAAGATATAATGAGATATGTAGCCAAGATTTGAAATGGAGATGAAACCATTACCTACAATTTAGGTAGCTTAGAAAAGGAGGGGAAAGGAAAAAAAAATTAATATGAATTAATTACTTTAGAAATTTTCTTTAAACTAAATTTTTGGAATCATATTTTAAGGAATGTATTTTTTATAGTTCTGTGGAAGCTGCTCATACTACATGAAATCACAGTGAAGTGAATTAGTCCCCAGAACATGCAGATATCTTAATTTACATGGCAAAAAGGAGTTAAAATGTCAGATAGAATTAAGATTGCAAAACAATTGATTTTGCTAGGGGGAGATTATCCTGGATTATCCAGGCAGACCCACTGCAATCACAAGAGTCTTTGAAAGTGGAAGAGGGAGGTGGAAGAGAAACAGAAAGGTAGCAACACAGAGGGAGTTAACTCCAAATTGCTGACCTTGAAGATGGAGGAGGAGGCTAGGAGTTAAGGAATGTGAGCAGCCTCTAGAAACTGGAAAATACAAGAAAGCAGGTGCCCCATTAGAACTTCCAGAAGGAATGCAGCCCTACGAACACCTTGGTTTTAGCCCAGTGAGATCCACTTCAGACTTATGACCACCTTAACTGTAATAAGTTTGTCTTACGCCATTTGGTTTGTGGTAAATTGTTACAACTGCAGTAGGAAACTAATACTATGCTTAGCATAACAAGAACAGGCTGTGACATTTTTTTTCATTCAATTTTTAATAGTTTTTTAACTTTTTATTTTTATGATGACAAACTAATTTTGAAGCTTTGAGTGCACAGTAGAGACCTGTTTGTGCAGACTGTATCTGTTGCTGGGGCTTTTATTTGTGGAGAAGGAACCATATCCTCATTATGATTAATACAGCATTTATGTTTGGATATGAACCATTATAGTTATATATGGTTGGATAGGAAGTTGTTTAAAGTATCTTTCAAAGGTTCATGTTTGTATGCTAGAGTTATCTTGTTTCCTTGGAAAAATAGTATATTTTGGCGAATGGAAGTAGATGCAATCATGGTATTTGGTTATAATGACAAAACTATTTAAATGCTTGATAGAAAAAGAACTAGTAAAGATATTTCATATACCTCCATAATATGGACATAGAAGGAATACTACTTATAATTATTTTTTTAAAAAAGAATCATATTGGGGCACCTGGGTGGCTCAGTGGGTTGAAGCCGCTGCCTTCGGCTCAGGTCATGATCTCAGGGTCCTGGGATCAAGGCCCGCATTGGGCTCTCTGCTCAGCGGGGAGCCTGCTTCCTCCTCTCTCCTCTCTCTCTGCCTGCCTCTCTGCCTACTTGTAATCTCTCTCTCTGTATCAAATGAATAAATAAAATCTTTAAAAAAAAAAGAATCATATTGGTTTAATGATAGAAGCAAAGGTCTAAATCATTAACATTCTATAATCCTGGTGACTTTATTCTGCCACCCACTGCTGATGACCATTTCAGAATAACAAAATAGCTTTGTTTCAGTCCATTTCAGTTTTCTGTTAAGACACCTTTAGCGGCCTACAAATATGGTGTCCGATCATCTTTCTAGAAATCATTTGATATTACAAAAGTTTAACTATAGGGAATACTGGATTCACAAGGACATGAACGTTTTAGTGACCTGATAAAAAATGTTCAGTTGTTGAAAATGTAGCTTGATATTTTAATATGCATTTCTCATAATTTAAAAAATATTTTCCTATAAAATTTCCACAAAAAACATTAATATTCCTGTAACCGTTCTTGGAAATTTATTGATTTTTCTATTAGTTAGGAGTACTGAAGTTGATCATAAATAAAATTTTGGCTACATTCAAGCATCGATGTTTTCGTAAATAACTAATTTTTATCCTTTCTATCAGTGCCATATCACTAGTAGTTGTCAAGAGTAAATTATAACAATATTCCATACTATTTCTACTTGTCGACAGCTTGTGAACTTGACCTTACTCAGTTTCTTTGGATGAATCCCCAATAGATGCCAGAAAGGGCAAAAGGATACTTTGTGTTTTCTTATATACCACTGTAGATTTCTGATGCTCAGTATATACACTCCAATTTAGAGAAATGCAGCATTCTAACATGTTTATACTAAGATTCTTGTAACTGAAATAATAGTTGTAGCAACTGTTTGATTCTGTTTCTTGAATGTGCCCCGTTTCTTTTCATTTTTGATTCTTCCACATCAAATTAGTTTGGAGAAAAATATCCTCATGCTTCTGGCATGGAGAGGGGAAAAGTAGGCATTTTGAAATACACCAGATCTCTTTTACCGGAGTCTAACTTGTTGGGTTTTACCAGAGCTTGGGAAAGTGGCACTACCCGGCTACAGTCCTCTGTAATCTTCCTGTCTGTAAGGTGGGTATTGAGGAGAGGGGGATTGAGAAGCTCCTGTAAAGGACATAGCTTAGGGGCACAGGCTCACGAAAAGATCGACCTAATAATCATTGGAATATAAAATGTTTCCTTTCTCACCATACCTCACCACCACATCAATAGAGCTCCAGTGTAATAACAGATGAATAGAACTGAAAGAAGTTCATATCTCAGATCTCATTTAATAAGAAGTCTCTATGGAAACCCAAGACAACAGACAATACATACACAAGGACACCAGAGGAAATGGTATCCTCCCATAACTACGGCTATGACAAACAGTAAGTATAGAAATTACCAAACTTGGGTACTTTAAATGCAAAATTGTAAAGAAATGAATTTTTTCATTGCTCATTGAAAATAAACAGAGGGCTTACAAGGACTCAGTTAAAAAGATTAAGTGCGTTCCTGGCTTAGCAACCCCCTAAAAATTTGAAATTTCCATTATCTGCTCATTCCACATTTCATTTGGAATACTTACCATGAGCTAGACATTGACATTACTGTAGAGATCACTACAGCCTAATTCCCCTTCTCATGGAGCTTACATTCTACCTGGGGAGATAGACCATAAATAAATGAGTAAAACTTACAGTGTGTTAGATAGAAATAAGTTATATAAAATAAATCAGGTAAAAATAATAAGTGAGTTTGCAATTTCAAAGAAGATGGACAAGAAATGTCCTGAAAAGGTGATATATAAGACAGGTCTGGAATAAAGATTTATGTCAATTCAACAGTAACAAAGATGTCGAAGAAACCTTCACTCCTATATCAAAAAAATAATATTTGCGTGCCAAGGAAGTGTGAGCCCCCAAGTATTTTAAAGAGGCACAGAATTGCCTAAGACAAGAGAAAGATTTCTAAACCCTAGAGAGAGCTTATAACTTCCCTGGGCAAATACTTCTAATTTTGAGACAGAGGATTTTTTAAAGAGGTACAAAAAAGAGATTTTGTAAGAGTCTAAATAAAATATTTTATGTAAAGTATGAGGACATGCAGATTTGAACTTTCTGATTAACTATTAACTCCTAGGGCGCCTGGGTGGCTCAGTGGGTTAAGGCCGCTGCCTTCGGCTCAGGTCATGATCTCAGCGTCCTGGGATCAAGGCCCGCATCGGGCTCTCTGCTCAGCAGGGAGTTGGCTTCCTCCTCTCTCCTCTCTCTCTGCCTACTTGTAATCTCTCTCTCTGTGTCAAATGAATAAAAAACAAAACAAAACAAAACAAAAAAAAAACTATTAACTCCTAAAGCCAGTATTAATAGTTCCACCCTTATTATTTTTCAGCGTGGCCGTCTCAAGAGATACCTTTTACTTCTCTTCTCCTCAACATTTTTGTTAAGTCTTCCAGTTGTCTTTCTACTCACCTCTAATTTGTCAGTGAACTTTTACCTGACATTTGTTAAAGTTCACTAAATTTGGGAAAGATTCTCAAGGATTGGGACGTGTCAGACATAATTCAGTGTTAAAAACAGTGGGTCTAGAAGGAAAGCCTCATTAGTATAGATCCATTTAAAGGAGAGTATGGCTTAAACTATGGATTGCATAAAAACCCTTGCAGAAAAAAAAATAGTATTGCATAAAGATAACCATTGGAGAGTTTATACTTCATTAACCTGTTGAGTTGTGTAAAAGGTCAGAAGCAAAAATAATATTAAAAACCAAAAAGAAGAATTCAATAGAGAAAATATCCTTATTTAATTCCTAAATTCTAAGATCGCATGCTAAGTCTGGGCCTCAGGCAAAATATCTTAGAATAGGTAATTAACTTAAAAATGAGAATTAAAATGCTATATACCGGTATACCCATTATTAAATTAATATATAAAATAATAAGTTGTTTATTTGAAACCTTTTTAAAGTCTATTAAGACAGTATTTAGTAGAATGTCCCAAAAGTTCCATCTTGCTGATTTTCAGGGTAAAAATTGTCTAATGGTGATTAAAAAATGTGAATGTGATTTTTAAAGGTCTGATTTATATTCAACACTTTCCCAATATAGACATTATAAAATTTTGTTCAACAACACTTAATATATNTTGTTTATTTGAAACCTTTTTAAAGTCCATTAAGGCAGTATTTAGTAGAATGTCCCAAAAGTTCCATCTTGCTGATTTTCAGGGTAAAAATTGTCTAATGGTGATTAAAAAATGTGAATGTGATTTTTAAAGGTCTGATTTATATTCAACACTTTCCCAATATAGACATTATAAAATTTTGTTCAACAACACTTAATATATTTTCGTTATGACTATTGAATATGTATGAATATGTGATTCCTTGCAACTTCTTACCAATTATCTTGATTTTTTAATTATGGAGGAAACATTTAATATATTTTTCTTATGGTTGTCTTTTTAAAAAATTCCAAATATTATTGTCATATCCTCTTTTTTTCCTTTTGCATATCCAGCGATTTTCAGTTTCACCCTAATTATTTCAGCTGCTATGCATTTACCTTCACCGAATCTGTAGTTACTCTTCCCACTTCATAGTTTCTGTAGACTGAAGTTACCTCTGCGGTATACTACTAGGTATACTACTACCTAGTAGTAGGTCCTTGGCTCCTTGACCTGAAAAGATAATCTCACTAATTTTATGTAAATTAGTGTTAACTTTTTTTTGACAAACACACTGCAGGTCCAAAAGAGAGAGGAATTTCTTTATTTTCCTCCCTTCAAATTTGTTCCTGTATGTTTGCTCATATATGTGTTCAGACAGAGAAGAGGAAAAGACAAAGGGGCAAGAAAGGAGAAACTGACTTTTCTTTCACTTCAGCATCCCGGACCTAGTCTAAACACCTTCTAAATAATGGGTTTGTTTTCCTGTTTCTGGTAAAGACGTTACTGCAAAATTTGTAAGGAGCCTAATTTGTAAATTTGGAACAATTAATATATTAAGAAATAAATTTATATATACCAGTCAGTATAGAGTGACACATTAGTTTGAAGGAAATCAGTTGATTCAAAAGTGAGAATGACAATGTGATCCTTAAAATTTCATAGGATATTATGTGAAACTCAAAGGTTTTTTTTTTTTTTAAAGATTTTATTTATTTATTTGACACAGAGAGAGAGAGAGATCACAAGGCCGCAGAGAGGCAGGCAGAGAGAGAGGAGGAAGCAGGCTCCCTGCCGAGCAGAGAGACTGATGTGGGGCTCAATCCCAGGACCCTGAGATCATGACCTGAGCTGAAGGCAGAGGCTTTAACCTACTGAGCCACCCAGGCGCCCTCAAAGTTTGTTTAAATTTCATTTTTAGAGAAGTTCAATTAAACTGTGTCAGTGGCAAACAAAAGTTTTTGTTGAAAAGATGCAAGAAACCTCAAATTGATGGTAATTTTACAGTGATAAGAAGTATTAGAAAGAAAAATAATATCATTTAAGGTTTTTTTCTTTTCCTTTACATGTATTTATTTAATA
This sequence comes from Ailurus styani, assembly GCA_002007465.1. Taxonomy (NCBI): domain Eukaryota; kingdom Metazoa; phylum Chordata; class Mammalia; order Carnivora; family Ailuridae; genus Ailurus; species Ailurus styani. The sequence goes on from LNAC01000339.1 coordinate 693,243, forward strand.
ATTTTAATTTGTACAAATTCTTATAAATTGCATACCACTATATATGGTGGATGTAACAATTATTTATTCTATTTGGTTTACTAAAAAAATTGTCTACTTAGAAAATACAGTAATACTGTGTGAAATTATTCAATTCTCAATTGCTTTTTTACTCTCAGTTCAGTAATTTTTAAATTATATTTTCTGAATATTTTTTTAACTTCTCTCTACTGTAAATAGCTGAGTAACTTTTAAAAATTTTCTCTTTATTCTGTGAGATTTTTAGCACCCTTTCTAACTTAAAGGGTGAAATTTGGGAAATCAAGTCAAAGAAAAGACTGGAGGGGGCTTTGTGATACAAGTAGTATGGGAGAACATTGTGGTTTGGACAGAGTTCCTTTCCTTTGAAAAAGTCTGGCTTTGAGGAACTGCCTCCCACTTCAAGCTAGCAATATTGTCTGCATGGTAGCGGCCATGATTTTATAAAATCTCATTTCCGTACCCCCAGGGATTGGTTAAGACATTAGATTCTGACTCAGGGTGGGTCATATAGCACTTGACCATAAATCTGACTATAAAAATTAATTCAGGAGACAGTCCTTTGAACCAAAATATTCAATTGTTATCTGGGATTTTTCTTTTTAACCTGATTCTCGATAGTAAAAGTCCTTTTCCTTCTTAGTGATAAAATTCAAGATGTTAGTCCAAGCCTTCCCTGGCCCCAAATTTGAAGGGAAATCTCTATTTTGAGATTTCTTGTTAAGAGAATAAGGGACAGAGCGAATTGGAGAGAAAACAGAGAAAAAAGTGCCTGGTCTCTAATTTAGTCAACCCTACCTGTACCATTCCCCTTCCTAATTATATAAACCCTTTTGTCTAAGGTAGTTCAAGTTGAATTTCTGACACTGGAAATCAAAACAGTTCTTAATAAGAGAGTTAACCAAACAAAAATATCATGTATCCACTCATACCTAATCAAAAGCCAGCAGGATAGTTAGAAGGGGAGGTAGACATTTAGAAATTATCCACAGTCCGCCTTTCCTTCTTGCTATCCATCTCACAAACTAGCAGCACCTAAAATTTGAGAATACTGGAGAGGATACTTCTCAAATCAAGAAAGATGCTTTAGTCGAAAACCATAGTGCCATTGCCAGTTTTACAACTGTTTAGATACCGAGAATGGACATCATGCCTTGCTGCAAAATCTATTGTAGGCTTTCAAGAAGTCAGTCTTGGTCAAGGAAAGGAATAGAAGGAGAGTTGACTAGAGAAGAGTGTAGTAATGAAAGAAAGCCGGGTAAGAAAAGCTCCATGTCACGATGCAGGTATGGATAGATATCACTCAAAGGAAGCTGGTAATGCTTTGCCCTCCCCAGAATTCTCTGGGTGTGCTATTGCATTCATGACCTGGGGAAACTGATGACGTAGCTACATTAGAATCACTGACTCAGAATGACTCAAGGCAATCTGTGTATATCCTTGCTTCCTCACTTGTCTTTTTGAACTCATATTTTGTTAATATTAACATATCTGTAAATCAGTTGGAGACAACTGTTGTTGATGTTTCGTACTTCTCTTTCCAGCATTTTTAATTGTCAATGGTAGTTTTCCAGTGGATATGGTTCTGATAAATCATAATTGTTTAATATAATACCAATAATGAAAAAACCTAATATGACCAATGTCAAGACTCACACCATCTACACCAGCTATTCTATGGACAAGGGAATGGTCATATTAATTTAAAAAATGTCTGAGAGTCAGATTTTAAAGAGTGCTTGTAAGAACAGAGAGAAAAACATCTTATTTATTTTTGATTGGGAAGTTATTTACAGTGATACTTAGCATAAACATATGACATTTAAAAAAACTTTTCTGTGTCCTATCAGAATATTGAGTGTTATACATATTAGTATAACCACTACATGAGTTTAAACATTATTTGGTTTTCTCTACCTTGATTTCTTTCTATACTGGTAAAAAAAAATAAGGGAGAAATAGTAAAACAACAGTGAGCCATAAATGTAAATATTTGAGACCCTTATGGTGTACCAGATTGTAAGCATTAAGTAGTTTACAGAAAAATTGTGAATTCTAAAGCCAGAGAAAATATTTAAATAGCACAAATTGCATCAGATTTTCAGTTGCATCTTAAGGTATTTGTATGAGTAAAGTGATAGATATTTGGAAGCCAAAAAAAAAAAAGATTCTATATAATTTGAAGTGGGGACACAAAGTACTAAGTAGAGTATTGGGGAAATATCAGAGCTGGTGTCAGACGCTAATGACACAGCACTTGAGATCGGTTGATCTCAAAGGTGAAACCCGCAGGTGGAGACAAGTAGGGATGACAAACAGGTAACAATACCTGGCCTTAGACCCCGCAAGGATATTCCTTGCCTCTATCACCAAAAAGTTTTCAAGTCAACTGGTTACATTCTGAATATAAGCTTCATTCTTTTAGAAATGCATTAGGTCCTCTAAATGGTCATGTAGGATCTCAGAGCAGCAGTTAATGCAAGGTAAGCTTTAGTTTGAAGGACATAACAGGCTCCAAGTAAAGCTCAGGGGACACTCACTTCAGGGGCCTGCACACTTGCTATGCCTGATGACAACCACCTTCACATCCACCCTTATGGTGTCCGATTTTAAATCACGTCCTTTTTACTTAAGATTAAGAAAAATGCTTGTGTGGAGATGTAAGTACGTAGAATTATTTTATACTACTTGTCTCCTGGGAGTATTTACCCCTGTGGTATCTCTGAATGTCAAGCATAAACCTGTGTAACAGAAAATGTTGACTCTCTGCAGTGCTGTTTTTATTTTGTTTTTGTAATTGTTTCTTTTTCATTTCCTGGTAGAAAATATGACCCAGGTTGCAATAATCAAATAACGCACTATAGTTTTGCTTTCTTAGGTTAAGAATTAAAATTAAGAAAAAAAAGGAAAAGCATATAGATGTGCATATTTGACCCAGGAAGTGTAGTGTGTCATTTGTCTTGACATTGTTTAAGGGAAAGACAAAATTCATGTTTAGAAGTTTTGACTTAGCTTTTATAAAGTAGCACCTTCTGATAACGTAATAAATCAGATAAAGAGGACTATTTACGCTCCAGTTTAGCAGCTAAACTGTTCTAAAATAACATTCTCAGTTTGGTTTATGTGTTTGGCAGAATTCTGGCTTGAATATTTTCAGTAGCTAATCCTTTCTAATCATATTTGTGTGTTTATGGTATAGGGCATGGTGTAAAGAAAACAAGCACAAGAAAAATAAGCATAAGATAGTGACAAGAATTCTTTTAAAGTATACAGTTATTAACCAACAGTTTCACTGCTAATGCTCAACTTCATGTCAGATTAGCAGGATAGGTTGTGGAGGCTAGATTAGGGTCTGGGCCTCATTGCTTCCCAAAAATGACCTTAGGCAGGTCATATATACTGTGTTGTTCCCTTATATGTAAAGCAGGAACAAAATAGTATCTTTTATAAGGATTAAGTGACAATTTAATGATTACTCAATATGTGTAATCATCCTCATATGCTTATTGTAAAAGAAACATAATTTGGAAAATTAAGTAGTGTGCTTAAATTCAGGATGGCACCATTACAGAATACTGATGAATAAGTGTATTACACATTTCTGGTGTATCTCACAATATTTTTCTGATCCTTTTTCCAAGAAAAGCTGACTTTTATAAAATTTTATTATGTGGCTTTATTTCATGAATTCAAAATAAATGAGAGATAATATAAACTTATATTTTCTGCACACCAGCAATCTATAACGTTCCTGGAAAGTTGTCTAAACTGTGGCATTCCTATTTTATCAGAAAACTACATCTCTCTCAAGAAATGTGAAATTTTCATTGGTGGTCTTTTAATTCAATATGATATACATAGGTGTACATTATTGCAATTGCTTTTTAATGTTCCCTTCAAAAAGAGCAGGGACCTTTCTGTTTTAAACTGCTGTATTCCCAGGGCTCAGGCATTACTTATTAAGTTGTAGATGTAGGTTTATAAGTATTTAGTATTGAGTGAAGGCTCACTTAACATGCTTCTAGTTTTTGCAGTCTATATGAGGTCACGCAGTGAGATCATGATGACTATTAGCACCCAAATTATTAGTATTCAAAGCTCCATTGGTATAATTGCTTCAGCTTGTTTCCTGGTGATTTCTGGCATGTCCTACAGCTTGTTTCCTGCATTTCTAAGAAAAAAATTTCTCGTGTTCTTCTACTCTGTCTTCATGTTTTTCTTGGCTATACTGCTGTGTTTGCTGCCCATATCACATAAGGTGTCGTTGATGGACACTGCAGTTTTCATTGATGACTGTCACTCTAGATTTGGGACATTGAAGCAGTGCCTTTCCTTTGCTTCTCTACATCTTCTTGTGTACTCAATTAATATCTCATTTAATTTAACCAATTATCTAAAGCTGGTTATAGTTACTATCTTTTCCATAGTTTCTGACAGCACAACTAAACCTAAATTATAATTTTTAACACTGGTTGAATGAATTTTAATGGATCATGCAGGGTAAGTGGAAAACAGAGACAAATGCCTGTCCTGCATCTAGGGGTTGGGTTTCAAAACAGCTACAGCACTGGTATTTTGGACTAGATATTCTTTTAATAGGTGGTTGCCCTACGCATTGCAGGACATCTAGCAGTATCCCTAGCTTAGTGGTCGGGAGCACCCTTCCGAGTCACAGCAATCAAAAATGTCTTCAGATATTGCCAAATGCCAAGCAGGGACAAAACCCCCAGTTGAGTTCCACTCATTTGGGGATAAGGACCAGTTTCCTTCTAACCCTAAATACTCTGAGCCATCACATAGCTGAGATTCCAGACCCAAACTTCCACAAAGGATGTCGTGGGAGAGATCCGGCCTCGATCTGAGGGCCATCACCTGGTATCTTCTTTGCTGCTGCAGGAATGGCCTCTTTCCAAAGCATGGATCCTTGTGCTCTCCAAGAACATCTCTTTTTAAAATCTGCCCCAGATTACGGTTAAGAAACTCTCAGAGCTACAGATTCCCTCTGGCAGTAATTCTTTCTATCCAAGTTCTGGAGTTCCTGAAAAAAGTGCTCAAAGTAACAACTTATAACTCAGTCAACATGTAATGAATGTACCCATCCATGTTCATTGAACATTACTAAACAGCAGTTCTCTGTTTCTTTCACAGAATTCAATCTACCACGAAACGTGGATAGATTCTTGCTATGGGACTATTGAAATAATAGTTTCACCTTGGTGTTTTTGTTTGTTTTTTTCCTAAGAACCAGTGGACTGACAACAAAACTCCAAGTCTTAGCCTTCGAAGGCAGAACCTGCTTGCACATTTTTATATGGCATTCTCCTATCTTCATGTAGTTGTAAATTCTAGCCTCAAAAGGAATGCTTTAGTACATAATGGCATTTTTTTTTAACATTCTGAGGAAACTCCATTTATATAAAAGGCTTTCTAATGACCTCCCTGGAAAACACACACACACACACACACACACACACACACACACACACACACACACACACACACNTGACCTCCCTGGAAAACACACACACACACACACACACACACACACACACACACACAATCTCCTTTGTTAGTATTTTCAGTGACATGATAGTGTCAAGATAGAATCTATGTATGTATTTCGGGAATTTGGGTTTATTTTAAAGTTCCAAGTTTGGGGCGCCTGGGTGGCTCAGTGGGTTAAAGCCTCTGCCTTAGGCTCAGGTCATGATCTCAGGGTCCTGGGATCGAGGCCCACATCGGGCTCTCTGCTCGGTAGGGAGCCTGCTTCCTCCTCTCTCTCTGCCTGCTTCTCTGCCTACTTGTAATCTCTCTCTGTGTGTCAAATAAATAAATAAAATCTTTTTTTAAAAAATAAATAAATAATAAAGTTCCAAGTTTGAATTTTAATTCTTGGACTATTTAATTTATTTCTGCTGCTTCTCTGACATTTCTCCTATTAAAATAGACTTTTTAATTTAAAAATATTTTCATATAGAGTCATATAAACAACAAAACTCCCTGAAATATAATATCCTTTTTAACATTGTAATTCTTATAATTGCATATTGGATTTGCAAGGGGAAGGAGAAGTAATGAAACTATTGAAATATTTTTAGACTTTTTAAAGTTTAATTTGCCTTCCCACCTGGGCACTTTAGGGAATTTAAAAGTATTTTGATATAATATTCCAGTGAGAAAAGTCATCACCAAATGGTCTGTTCTTTTTAGTGCTAATATTGTTCACGCATCAACACCTGCTTCTTCCGAGATGGTAGCAGCTGTTTGAGTTGGAAAAAGGAATGAAACCTTGATAGTTTCACACTCGGTACTACTGCATAATGAGCTAAGCCAGCTTCTGAAAATCCGTCTTATCTTTTGGAAGAAAGTGAGACATTGATCACAGAATCTTTGATTATTCATTCAGAAATGAATAGTTATAAAAAATAGGAAGTTTTCCAAAATACATGTTAAGTGAACAAATTGTATAAAATCTACTTAGTTTAACCATGGTTACAATTTATCTTCGTGTCAAAGAAGCAGGAAATGCTTTTGGAAGTTACAATACACCTTAATTTTAGGTTGGTTTATAATATGTATAGTTTGTGAGCTTATTTGTTCTTATTCAAAAGCTATGTTAATTCAAAAATATAAAATGTAAAGTCTAGAATACTATTCCATCCATAAAATTTGTGCATTTGCCCATCTGTGTCTTTCTGTCAGTATCTCATTTATATATGAATAATCATGTCCCCTCCAAATATTTTTAAGCTTTTATTTAAATTCCAGTTAGTCAACATACAGGGTAATATTAGTTTCAGATGTACAAGGGAGTGATTCAACACTTCCCCCCCCCCCAATATTTTAAAGCTTTTTTTTTTTTTTTGGGAAAATGATCACAGCATCTTATATCAAAGTATATTCAAATAAATTATGCAGCATCAGACACAAGGAAAATTGAAATACATTGCCTAAGCAAAACTCTGCATTCTTCCGTGGTCTTTAAATTCATTGAGACCAAATATATGATTTGTGGGGAATGGGTATGTGACACCACTTGCAGTGTTTAATGTTTGGAGTTAGCCAGCAATTGCCCTTCTTACTAAAGTCCTGTAATACTTTATACTTGGAATTGTCCTTGAAGACCATGGGGAGGTTTTGTGTTGTGCAGAACTCAGTGACCCATTTACTTTACGAATGTGAACCCAATATTGCACCTGTGCTCTGCAGTGCCTCTTTTACCTCTGAGTGATATTCAAGGTGTTGTGTTTAATCAACCAAGACCTATATGGTTTGGCCTAGCATTTTCTTAGAGATAAGAGTTTCTTATGAAGGATAGAGGTTATAGAAAAGTAAGAAGACTATTGGAAATACTCTTCCTCATCTTAAATACTCTGATCCTCTGCCAGAAATAAAAGTTTACAGCTGAGAATATTACTTGAGTAGATTTTTAGACAAAAGTATCAAAATCGAGATGGCAGCAGATACCTACAAGCACAGGAGAAAATGCTCACATCAAAACTTTAGTAGATTAGGAGTCTCTGAGGGTTACTGGGGGGTGGGAGGGTAGGGATAGGGTGGATGGGCTATGGACATTGGGGAGGGTTTGTGCTTTGGTGAATGCTGTGAAAGATGTAAGCCTGATGATTCACAGACCTGTACCCCTTGGGCAAAGAATAAAAATAAAATAAAAAAAAAACTTTAGTAGACATTTAGGATCTATTATAACTAATTTCACATTATCTAGGCAAAGTACTCACCACCTGCAGCCTCAGCAGATGTATTACCCAGCCTCATAAGAACCTTACACCTGTGTTTGATTTCACTTCAGGTTCAGTTTAACATGTTAAATTAGATCCTCTTAGGTCTCATCTTTATTGACTCAATTCTTAGACTAAACTCATGCCACAGAGTATTTATGATTTTAAAACACCCAGAAATAAATATCTCATTTCAATTCTGGTCATCTTATTTTAAAACTCATCTAAAGTAATGACCTTGGGAAACTTGATCAACTAATGTATACTGTAGATCGTAAGTTTTTATTATTCATTTTCATGATAGCTCCATGTATTGCATGAATGGTCTTCCGATCTGGAATATAGTGACCTAGAAAAAGGGCTTCATTTTTATTTATGTATAAACAAGTGTCTTTCCAATTCTCTCCAATTTAAAATTGCTTCCAAAATTTTAGAAGTAAATCCATCACACAGGCGCAAAGAGGGAAATGAGGAGCAGAAGGTGCAGGAATCATTGAGTGTACTATATGTCAGTGGATAGAGCGAGCTGGACCACAATGCCTCATAAAATAAAAAGATAAGTCTGTCCTCCAGCACTAGTCCCTTCAACCACATCACTAGCAAAGGGGACCTTGCTGCCTGAGCCTGTCCGTAGGGCAGCTGGGCAAGATCTATCCCAGCACTTGGGAACTGTGCTGAAGGGAACAGTTTCTGTAGAATATCCTGTTCCTATACTACATCACTTAAGAGACTTTTACATCCTGCCAATATCACAGAACATTATATTCATAGAATACTTCCTCAGGATGTCATTTGACCCTGAGCCAACACTTCAAAAACTTTAAGTGCCCATCTTTCACAGATGACAGCATACACACTCTCTCAGGTGGCAAAGACCACCTGTCCCTAATGTGGAAATTTTCAAATGTGCTACTGGAGAAATATTCCAGAATTCCTAACCCTTTCCAGGCTAATCCCCATATGTTTTTCCCTCTTTAGGCCTACACTCTGGCTTCGAAGAGCCCTTGCTCTGTCTTCTAGTACTTCTGTGGGTCCTATGGTGAAAATATGGGAGATTTGCTCAAGCAAATAATGACAGATGTTTACTCTGACAGCAGCTACTTTCTGTCCTTTTAAGCGGAGCATCATGTGTGTGGCTTTGTTCTGAAGTTAGCACTGTATGTGGCAGTGAGAACTTTGTCAGGTTGGTTTCTGTTCTTGGCTTGAACAAGGAGTGGAAAAGTCTTCAAAGGGAATCTATATAGCATGCATGTCAGTGTTGATGAATGGCAGTCCTTGCAATTAATAACACATGATGAGGTGATGCTGCCTTGGATTCATAGCAAGCAGTGGCTGTGATTACAGCCCCGTTAAGTTCCTTTTCTCAGTATCTTCATCATGGTAGCCCAGCTGCCAGGCTCACATCAGATAGAATGTTTAACCTAGCCTTGCTCATATTTATCAAATACCTTTTTCATATGAAGAACACCGTTTTTATAATCATGCACCAGCTGTCAGTGTAAAGGGCATGATGGTTAAACTTACACACATACCTGGATATATGAAGTATACTTGAAAGTCACAACATGCAGAATCTGGACCTCACTGTCATAAACATAAGTGATCAGAATGCTGAAATTTGGGATTGGATTAATATTTGCATTATATACCTTTATTATAATGCTTATTTTTGATGTCTGAATGAAAATATTTTACATCTTTGTATTTTGGAGGTGTGAGACATTTCTATTAATCTCCTATACAATGTAAACAAAAAGAAAACATGAGCTCCGCATTATTTGGAGTTCAGCAAGTAATCTGAAAGCATAGACATTTTACATCAAACAAAGGTATAGATAATTTATTTGTTATCATCAAATTTTTAAAAAGCAGGCAACAATGCAAAACAAAATTTTTATGTTCAAAATAAAAAAGGAAATATTTGTCATTGCATTTATTCATTTGTGTGAAACTTTATCTTCTTCCATTTGTTCTAGTCTATTAATGCTACTAACTGGCTCATATTGTATAGAATTTATGAGATGAAAGCAAGGCCATCTCAGAAACACTATAGTGTCTTGGTTGGGGAAAAAAAAGAGAAGGAAAAAAAAGGTAAAGAGGCTATGATAATAAGGCAATGACAAAAAACAACAATAAAAATGTAACTTTTGCATTTATTAAAAGGTCCATGTGTGCAGAGTCTGCCATAGATACAGTATGATTCTATCTAGAAAAGTCAGTCTTTCACTGTTGAAAAGGGGGAACAGTTTGCATAATATCAAAATGGATTTAAAAGGTAAAACCATTTATTTACAAGAAATGAGAAAATAATTTTTTCCTCTGCTTCCAAAAACATGTCTTTTTGTTCAAGACCTATGTTGAGTAATTCTTTTGAAACCTTGAGAAAAGGTACTAGATAGTTTTTTTTGACTCTCAAACTCCAAAACAGTGGTAAGTGTTAAAGACTGATTTTTATATTAATTGGAGATTTACAACAGGATCTGAAATATTGTTTATAACATAACGTTGAAGGCATAAAACAGTGATTTAACAGGTGAAGGAAGAATGCATGGTGTCTATGGAAGTTTCTAAAATCTTTCATTCTTATATTGATACATACATCTGTGGATAGTATCTTTCTCCCAGAAGATTTATGTTAACTTCTTGTAAGTGTAGCAGATCTTTTCCAAAATAATTTTCCTATACGTGAAATTCCTTTATAAATAGGACCAATTTATGCTTAGATCTAGTAAGCATTCTGCAAAGACTTTTTGTTAGTTTCTTTTGCTTTACTTTGATTTGCTTAGTCTGGCTTCGCTTGATGTGGTTATCTTGGTTTGGTTTGGGAGGATGTTTAAATGACTTAGCACTAAGAAAATATTTAGCACTTAAAGTTATAAGATACATAGACTCAAGGACTGTGTATGTTTCAGTGACAACTAGAACTACAGGCTTGGCACAATGCAAGTATTTGAAGTATATTTTTAAGTAGGCGTTAGTTCCTGTGTCCCCATTAAAATTGGTGGGGTGGGGTGCTGAGAATGTTTTAGTTAAGTGTCCAGGGGTTATCAGAACGACCAGCAATCACTAGAAGACCTTAAATGTGAAATGCAGAAGTATCAAAAGTATGCTTTACCTACTTCCAAATTTTGCTTCAGGCCTCCTTATTTCCTGGATAAATCAAATGTGACACTTCATTTAGATCTGCTTCCTCACTTTTTCTCCATCTTTCCCTGTCAATTTAATGTTTGATGTTTCATGTTAATAGCTACATACTGTTGAACATTTTCTGTGTGTCAGGTGCCAAAGTCACATTACCTTCATTATCTCATATAGTGTCTGTGAAGTATTTGTTATTATCCCCATTTTGCAGGCAACAAAACTGAAGCTCAAACTATTTGTCCAAGTTCGTGCTCTGAACCCAACATGCCATTCTGCTTGTAAAGAGCTCAAAAGCCTACACTGACAACTCTATTGGAATCGATTATTCCTGGCCTAAAAAAATATTAAAAATATTTTATATTAAAGGGCAATGAAAACAAACATTGTATTTTCAGTTAATAATCTCAGAAGGTGAAAATGCCCAAATCTTTATGAATCACAATGTAATTAATATATAATTTTTGAAGAATGTGGACTGTGATAAAATGACCGGCTATAAAAAGATACCATCCTTGCTATTATGTTAATTATTTCAAAGTGGAGATCTAATTTTTCTTAGGATAATTGACAAGGCCACTAGGTTATGTGATGTGGGCAGCTCGTGACATTTCTTCCTTTATACTGAAATTTGGAAATATCATGAAGGATGGGCTTCTTCCACTGAAGCTGATAGTTAATTTTTCAGTGTCCTTTAACTGCTAACATTTGCAGTGAGCATTTTTATTACTAAAGAGAGATGCTCTTGGAACCACTAGTGGGATAAGAGTCATAGTGGTTTTAGCAATAACGAAAAGGTTAGAACAATTAGAAAGTACTCATGGCATAATTGAGATGTATGAATTTCTGGTACATTATGAAACGGTTTTAAAGGATTGGAGAAAAAGTAGAATTAAAATAATCAAATAACAATCTAATTTTAAATCATAAAGTTCATTTAAGAATTCTTATTCTCTACCATTTGTCCTCCCTCAGGGACAAAGTTGCAGAATTATTCTCTAATATTTATCATTGTGTATATTATGTTTTATATTTGTTATTATATTCAAACAGTAGAGTTATTCATGGCCATTCCTCTAATAATAGTCTCATCGTTCATCTATCAGGTTGAAATACGGCATGCTGACATTCATTCTGAAGGATAATTTATTAATGTATTAATGTACCCAGTGACCCGTGGACATCTACTAACTGCCAAAACAGCAGGGCTCAGATTTGCCCTGTGAGTCATGTGTAAAATATATGAAAGTTATGTATGATGTTAGGGATGTTAGGATATGACTCTGAGATGTCATCCTAAAGTACTATATATACATTCATATTCTGAGTGAGGTAAAATTTTCCATGAAGTTCACAGTATCTAACATTCTGTTGGTGTTTGAACCAGCTCAGAACTATTTCAGATTTGGTGGATTTTTTGAGTTGGGCATTTCTGGAATCTTTCCTAGTAGGAGGATATTTATTATGTTTCTGATTTAAAAATTTAAATAGTCCTATTGTGACCGTAACGAAACAAGAGCTTTCTGAATTATCTTGATTGCAGAAATAAACTCCATAGAAGACTCTGGAAATCCTGACTTTGACAACAATGGTCCAATCACGAACAAGAGGTCAGAAAAAAATTATTTGGGTACAGATTTGAGTGTCAGTGAATTTGGTTGAAATAATTCCTGGATCCTCAGGGACTTCACCTCATCCCTTAAAGACCCTTAAGACACTCTTAAGACATCCCTTAAGACACTCCTCCCTTAAAGACACCTCATCCCTTAAAGACCCTTAAGACATCCCTTAAGACACTCCTGTGTCTTAAACCTGTCCTCTTTATTGGCATACTCATTGGCAAATATACATGCTCACCCCTTGCCAAAAATTAAAAACAACTAAATTCACGCACCAATCTTCTCTTGGTCCAGATCTGTGCCAGCCACTATGGAACCTTTGTCTACACATCTGGAAAGCTGTTTATACTTTTTTTTAGATTATATATTGGCACTGTCCTTGTGTCTTTGTTGACAGTTTGATTAATTTTTTTCTCCACAGCCTCACTTTTCCCATCTTTCTCGTTTCCTTAGGTCGATACTCCTATGTTTTCTCATTTCTTAAGCTGAATACTAAGTTTTATATCTTTGCCTTTCTTCTTTCCTGATATATTTTTAAAAGCTGTGAATGTCCCTTTAAGTACTGCTTCCACTGAATTCTTCAACATTTGATGTGTACTATATTTGTTATTCAATTCTAAGAGCTTGAAAAGACTCATGATTTATTCTTGGATTATACATTGTTTATATGTTTTAAAATGTCCAAATGTATTGTTTTAATAATCTTTTGTTACATCTTTTGAAAAAATTAATGGGATAATAATCACATAATATAATTTTTTGGCCATTTGTTAACATCATTTCTATGCTTAAGTCCTAGTATGTGGACATTTTTGTCATTGCCTTATATAAACTTGAAAAGGATGCATATTCTCCATGCATGTCACCTATGTCCATTAAACCTATGTTTTTGATTGTGTTTTTTAAATATTCTGTGTCAGTACTGTTTTTGTTTGTTTACCAACATGATCTATTAATATTGATAGAAACATGCTGACATTTCCTACTTTGGTAATTACTATATAAGTTTTCTTCTGGTTCTCTCAATTTTTGTGCATAAAAATTTGGCTATTTTATTAGGTAAAAACATTTTGGGGATTATCATTCTGAATATACTGAATGATCTGAACTTTTTATCATATAATGACATTCCTATGATGTACTAACATAAGATTTTTATGATTTGCCTGATTTTTGTCTTATTAAAAAAATCAACAAACTGAGGATTGCTGGAAGGGAGGAGGGGGGAATGGGACAACTGAGTGATAGACATTGAGGAGGATATGTGTCATAATGAACACTGGGTATTATATAAGACTGATGAATCACAGACCTGCACCCTTGAAACAAATAATACATTATATGTTTAAAAATAAACAAACAAATAAATAAAACGAACTACAGTTTAAAAAAATCGACTCTGAGGTCATGGAGGGTTTTTGTTTGTTTGTTTGTTTGTTTTCCTGAGATGGTGGCGATATCATTTATTTATTTTTTTTAAAAAAGATTTTTTATTTATTTATTTGACACAGAGAGAGAGATTACAAGTAGGCAGAGAGGCAGGCAGAGAGACAGGCAGAGAGACAGGGAGAGGAGGAAGCAGGCTCCCTGCTGAGCAGAGAGCCGGATGCGGCCCAGGACCCTGAGATCATGACCTGAGCCGAAAGAAGAGGCTTTATTTAACCCACTGAGCCACCCAGGTGCCCTATTTTTTTCTTTTATAACTGTTTTATCTCCCATTTGTTTCTCTTTTTGCATAGACTGTGACTTCAAGTACACTTTGCATAGTAATAATGATAGTAAGTGACCTTAGTCTTTTAAAGTGTTTAACATTAACTGTGAAATGTTTTTTAACATTTTATCATCAAGTATCATGCATATGTGAATATGTATGTGGGTTTGTGTGTGTGTACATATAGCTTTAAATATTATTGTAGTTTCATTTCCTATTTTTCTCTCCAGCATCCTTTACAGTTCTAAATTCCTGCAGGGGTAATCTTTTTTTTCCCCTCTTTTAAGCAGTATGTCTCCATTGCCTAACATATGTCTAACACGTGGCACATATTAAATAAGTATTTATTAAATAAAAATGAATATATGAATAAATATATGCCATTAGAAGCAAGTGTTTATTCACTAAAGATTCACTAAAGATGGGATGCCTGGGTGGCTCAGTGGGTTAAGCCTCTGCCTTCGGCTCAGGAAATGATTACAGGGTCCTGGGGTCGAGTCCCGCATCATGTTCCTTGCTCAGTGGGGAGCCTGCTTCTCCCTCTGCCTCTGCCTGTCACTCTGCCTGCTTGTGCTCTCTCTCTCTCTGACAAATAAATAAATAAAATCTTTAAAAAAAATAATAAAAAATTTAAAAAAAAGATTCACTAAAGAATAAATGGTGAGAGAGCCATTGTACAAATCTTCGATCATTACTCTAAACGTTTTTTTTTTGCATGTGTGCTTTTATTTTAACAAATTATTTATATGAATTTGTACTTTATGAGGGGGATGTTTGTTTAATTGGCTGATTTTTGTTGTTTCTTTTTCATATTTTTTAAATTCTTTTTTTTTTAAATAACACTTGCTAAGAATCAGAGGAGTTATTGATGGACCAAGAAATAAACCAAGTAAAAAAGAACAAGTGAGTCATGACAGTGCTGATGTAAGCTTTGTACTGTTATCTTTTTGTTGTTTAGCTTGTAGAGTGCCATTGCAAAAATTATGAGAATAATTAAAATTACCATTTTGGGCTTTATACAACTTTTATAATCTCATTTTATAATATAGATAGTAATGTGATGTGCATATTTTAAAGAACTAAAAATCATCATCAATCTTAACTTTTTGTAGTTTTCTAGCCAATCGTGGCTGTAGAACTCCAGTCTTTTCCACAAGCTCTAATCGACCATGTTATAGAGCCATTCACTTTACAAAGTAACTGCTAACCAGATAGCACCAAAAATATCTCTCTTCAAAAATGTAAGATTTGAAATAGACATAGTAAAATTTCATATATTGTCTTAGCAAGTGCCCTTAGCAAGTGCCCAGTAAACTTATTAGTTTGGTTGTTTTTGAAATTTGTCAAATAATTACTGGAAATATGATCATCCTCAAATTTATTTTAGTTCATTTTTGCAGTATTATATTCATTCAGTGTAGAAGCAAAAATTCCTATCACAGTCTCTTAAGCATCACACCCTTAAGAAGAACTCTCAGGCAGATATCCTCCTTTATTATACATTCTTTTTAAATGAAGCGATGAATGGCTTTTCTTCTCAAGTCAATGTGTGTCACTTACAAATGCACAGTACTTTTGTAGCTTGAAAAGCTTGTGCTTCATGACAGGTGTCAGGACTGGTGGTGACTCAAATTAATATTGAGGAATAATAAATGAATGGTGGAGGAAATTTACAAAATCTTCCCTGAGACACCCAGCTTTGGGACTTTAAGGTCCATAAAAATGACTTCCTTCTGTGTAAATTATGATAGAGTTCAGAGTAGTACTATATGAAGAAAGGAACACAAAGATATGTGTGACAGGTTTTTTGAATGTAAGTGTAATACTCAAGTTATGAACTGATCTTGCAGATCATAAGGATATTAGTAATTGGTAGATCTAAAATACCAACTTTGTAGGTAAGTTTAATTGTTTTGTGTCTCAATATTTCTGAGCAAGATTATATGTTAAAATATATTATTTCTGAACCTTTATATAAATTTAGTATATAAATAGCATATGGCATAGAATGCTAGACGATTTTAAAAACTTTCTGTATTTGCCTTAGAAAATTTCACAAATCCTTTAGGAAATATATCATCAATGAAAATTATTTTTGAAGAATCCATATGTGTCTGAATGTACACTTTTAAAATGAGGTTTTTATTGCCTAAATATGGCTTATGCCTTATGCATACAAACATAAACATGCACACACACACATGCATACATACACACCCATTGTGCTGTTTCTAATGGTAAGAGAAATTAACTAAGTCAGCCATAACCAAAATGCATTAATTAGAAGTATAGGTCAATGAAGAGCGTATAAGTCCCTGTGACTTGAAAGAAATTACACATGATCATATAGTAGGAAATTCCGCTTTTCTCAAAATTCCACCATGGATTCTACTTACAAATGTAGTCTCTGAATTATGTGAATGCACACAAATGACATGTCCTATGCGTACTTATGCCACCTACCCACCAGTGTTGAAATGGAAAATTGGAACAACTTTACAGATATAGCATTGCTATTGACACAGTAAAAAAATTTGCTCTGCCATGAATTAAAATACAGTTTTGTGTAGACATCTCACCCCGCTTCCTACCACCACAACCGATAGAAAAAAGAAGTGCCAGGAATCACATAGCATCTAACATACATACATATAAATATATGTATTCTGAACAATAATATCCTTCAACTTTCAGAGAAAGATGAAAGTAATTCAATTCTGGAATGATAATACAAGTCATAGCAGATAAAATTCTTCATAGTTGAGTAGAAAATAAAATTAGGCATGAAAAGTGGGTGGAATTAGTAAAAGGAAGCCCTAATTGGAGTGACAATCACCAAGGGAAGAATCCTTTAAAAGAAGTAAAGTGATATTTTAGCAGTGTTGTTTTATGAAAATTCTGAGTAAGGAAAAAAAAGAGAATTATGAAGATGGAGCATAAAGACTGAAATAAGATCACACAGAGAAAAAACAAAATGCCCATTTATCTATGGAG
Source organism: Ailurus styani (assembly GCA_002007465.1). NCBI lineage: Eukaryota > Metazoa > Chordata > Mammalia > Carnivora > Ailuridae > Ailurus > Ailurus styani. The sequence goes on from LNAC01000339.1 coordinate 710,462, forward strand.
AGGCAAGAATTAAATTTTTATCACTCTAGCCCATCAAAACTTAACACCAACATACCCCACTTCACAAGGCAGGCAACCCCCCCTCCCATATACTGTAGAAAAGCATGGCACATGCATACATACTCACCCATCAACTTAAAGTTTGCACATGGCTGCTTCAGTGCCCCAAACAAAACTCTCTGCTTCACACCACCTTGCAAACTGTATTTTCTACTATGATGTATAGTGTTCACAGCTAAAAAAAACATGCTGTTCAACAAGTCGATTCACTTGAAATGAACTCCCATGATTAATGCACCTGTAATAAAAATAAAACTACATGGGCATACCTTAATGAAGGCAGAAGAACACACACCATATAAATTTTAAGTAGTTGGCTCTGAGAATGCCATCTCTGAGCATGTGTTTCTACTTTCTATTCAGAATACTTGAAATGTGTTAGTATTATCTTATCCTGGATATTTAAAGAAGTTCTTAGCATAAGTTATTTCTCAGGAAGTTTTTTTTTTCTTCACTTTTTCTGAGGACCGTGTAGGCATTTTTAAATCACTCTTTTTAAAACCCTAGATTCACTGTTGTGAATTCCAATGTCTTCCATACAGTTTTTTGTTGAAACTGACAACTGCATGACTCTGACATACTTTTATCAAGAGTTCTTTTTGTAGCAAAGTATATGCAGGTTATAGAAGGACAATACAAGCCCTGGGGTTGAGCTGCATATCTAGATTTGAATGAAGGACCAAGATCGAGTCTTCTCTAAAAATTTTCTAAGGAAAGGGAAATTATAAAGAAATCAGAAAAAAAATGGTATTGGTTCAGGGACTGTGGAGGAGCAGTCAGAGAAGCATGAAGAGATTAAAACGCACACACACACACACACACACACACACACACACAGATTTCTTCCCTCTAAAGTGTAGAGATCGACAGGCCTCTTTTCAACAGTATTCTTGCCTGTATAATTTGGGTATTCTCGTGAGAAGGGTAAGAATTCATCTGGGGAAAGGTATTTGAATCTATGAAGTTTGGTTATAAAGAGAATACTATTAAGGAGTATCAACTGTACATAAAACTCTAAAATATTTTTGCTTTGCTTCTTTCACTGTGAAATATGTGGGTATCTGATTACAAAAGCTTGTGCCCCATGCACGTGTAAATTCTATGTTCTGAATTTCTAATTCATATCCCGGAGTAGTTAACAGTTTTTGTGCACCTAAGTGGTTCATTATAGATACATTTTAACAGTGTTTCTTATAGTTTTGTGATTATATCCTCTTTACATTAGTAAGAAATATTTCAAATACAAGTAGTATTGGAAATACAAGATAATATTGAATGATTATGTCTTTTCCCTCACCGCTATGGCCATACCTGTCTCCATAGTCTAGCACATGCTAACAATATATATTTAAGAAAAATGAATGAATAAATGAATGAGATACAGTTTGGAGTAACTGCAAGTCATATAAAGCTTGCATAATTTAAAATGAATAGAAAGATCATGTATGTTTAGAACATTCAATTCAGAATTAGTTATGTAATTGATTTTCAGAATCCTATTCATTTAGGAAGTGAATTTTCCTTCTTTAAAAATCCTACTGCCGAACACCTGAAGAATACAATGCTTCTGCATCAAAAATAGAAGTGATGCAAAAGGGGAAAGGTCAGTGAGACAGTCCCAAGTCATTCCGATAAGTTCTTCCCCATTTGAAAAGCTCTGAATTGATGAGTATATATATTTAAAGCCATTTCCTTTGTTGTCAGTATATTTTCTTGGAATTAAACCACAGTGCCCTCAATTTACAATATAATGAGTTACTAAAACATTGTCAATATTGAATAAAATGTGTACCTGGAACATGATTTTTCTATTGCTTTTCATAATTATTTAGAATATATCTACTATTGGTAGGAAAATGGCTGCATTAAGGGACATTCTTTTATGAATCAAACAAATGAATATTTACCCATGAGATGCAAATTCTATAAAAAAAGCTAATGAGAAAAATAACTCATATAATTTTTCAAGTTATTCAAATTTTAAAATCTAAAATTATTTTCATTTCATTCAGAATAGTCAGGGAATGTATGGTCTTGCCATGTTTAGCCACATTGACTCCTTATTTCCCACCATGTTGTTCTTTCCAGTAGGAAGGTATGTCAGTTTATGTATCTGTATCTTTCCTCACCTTTTTCTCCCTCAGGGGTGACATGACTGCCTTTTGTTGAACTCACTCATTTTGTGTAGCTGAAACTTTATAACCAATGAACAACAGGCCCTATTTCCCCCTCCCCCCAGACTCTGGCAACTACCCTTCTACTTCCTGCTTCTTTGACTTTGACTGTTTTAGATATTTCATGTAAGTGGAATCATGTAGTATTTGTTCTTCTGTGACTGAGGTATTTCACTTAGTATGATGTCCTCCGTGTTTGTCTGTGTTGTCACAATTGGCAGGAGTTCCTTTTTGTTTTAAATTTGAGTAATACTCCCTTGTTTATATATACTACAATTTCTTTATCCATGTATCCATCAAAGGACACTTCTGTTGTTTCCATATCTTGGCTATTGTGAATAATGATGTAATGAACATGGGAGTGCAGATATCACTTTGAGATCTTGATTTCATTTTGAAGGGGATGTATACCTAGAAGTAGGATTGCTGGATCCTAGGATAGTTCTATTTTGATTTTGGAGGGACCGCCATGCTGTTTTCCATAGCAGCTGCACCATTTAACATTCCCACCAACAGTATACATCCACCAATCCTTGTTCCTTGTATTTTTTGAAGACTTTTGGCCATTAATCTGTGTTCTTTGAAGATATGTCTCTTTAGTCCATTGCTATTTTGTAATAGGGGTTTTGGTTTGTTTTGGCAATTGAGTTGCAGAAGTTTTTTATATATTTTGGATATTAACCTCTTATCAAATAGTTTGCCAATATTTTCTCCCATTCTACAGGTTGCCTTTTCATTTTGTTGATTGTCTCCTTTGCAGTCCAGAAGCTTTCTAGTTTGATGTAGTCCCACTTGTTTATTTTTACTCTTGTTTCCTGTGTTTTTAGTATCGTATCCAAGAAAGTATGGCCAAGACCAAAGTTAAGAAGGATTTTTCCTGTTTTCTCCTATGATTTTTAGTTTTAGATCTTACATTTAATTCTTTAATCCATTTTAAGTCGATTTCTGTTCATGGTGCAAGATGAAGATCCAATTTCATTGTTCTGCTTATGTATATTCAGTTTTCTCAACATCATTTGTTGAGGAGATTATCATTTAACCTTTGTGTCCTCTTGGCTCCCTTATTGAAGATCAGCTAACTATGTATGCATGGGTTTATTTTGGGGCTCTCTTCTGTTCCATTGGTCTTATATGTCTGGCTGTGTGCCAGTATCATATTGTTTGGATTACTTTAGCTCTGTAATATATTTTCAAGTCAGAAATAGTGATACCTCCAGCTTCACTCTGCTTCCTCAAGATTGTTGTGGCTATTTTGGGTCTTTTGTGGTTAGATATGGATTTGGGGGTTATTTTTTCTATTTCTGTGAAAAACACCCCTGGGATTTTGATGGGGCTGGCATTGAATCTATAGATTGCTTTGGGTAATATGACATTTTAATGATATTAATTATTCTAGTACATCAATATAGATGTCTTTCCATATGTTCATGTCTTTAATTTCTTTCATCAATATTTCATAGTTTTCACCTTGCAAGTCTTTTAACTCCTTAAGTTTATTCCCAAATATTTAATTGTTTCTGATACTATTGTTAATGGGACTGTGTTCTTAATTTTCTTTTTGGGCATTTTGTTGTATATAGTTTGTTGTATATTAGTTTGTATATAGAAATGCAACTGATTTTTGTATGTTGCTTTGATATTCTGCAACTTTACTGAATTCATTTGTTAGCTTTTACCTTTTTGTGTATATGGAGTATTTAGGGTTTTCTATATAAACGGTTATTTTATCTGCAAAGGTAATTTTACTTCTTTCTTTCTAATTTGTAAGTCTTTTATTTTTATTTTTAATTTGTCTGTTTGCATAATTACTCTGCCTGGGAATTTCTTTATTATGATGAATAGCAGTGGAGAAAGTGGGCATCTTTGTTTTGTTCTTGATCTTAGAGGAAAACCTTTCTGCTTTTTCACTGTTGAGTGTGATGTTAGCTGTGGGCTTGTCGTGTGTGGCCTTTATCATATTGAGATACATTACTTTTATACATAGTTTGTTGAAAGTTTTCATCATGAAAGTTTGTTGAATTTTTATTTTGTCAAATTCTAGTTCTGTCAAACATGAGATGATCATGTTATTTCTATTCTTTATTCTGTTAATATGGCCTGTCATATTCATTTGTGTATGTTGAGCCATCCTTGCCTTCCCCATACACCATATGGTGTATGATATTTTTAATATTCTGTTAAATTTGGTTTGTTAGTATTTTGTTGAGGACTTTCACATCTATGTTAATTAGGGTTTTGGACCTGTAGTTTTATACTCTTGTGCCTTTGTCTGGCTTTGGTATGAGGGTGATCCTTGTCTCAGAAAATGAGTTAAGAAATGTTTTCTCCTTTTCAATTTTTTTAGAAGAGTCTGAGGGTTAGTGTTAGTTCTTCCTAAATGTTTGAAACCACTTGATCATTGGCTTCTTTGTTGAGAGGTAGGAATGATTTTTTTTTTTAAACAGGTAGAAGGAAGCTCTTAATCTCAGTATTCTAATCTGAAAACCATTGCCCACAAATTTTAGCAAAGGTTTCTCCAGTGAAATATGTTAATTTTTTTCATCAGTTTTTAATAAAAATTTATTATTTGGTTTCAAAGAAAAATAATACACACACATATATATGTGTATCTGCGTGTGTGTATTTACATAAAATAGAAATAAAGCTACATATAGATATAGGTTTCCTATTTAGTTATTTCAGTGGTCATCACTGGATTGATATAGTCAAATGAAGTCAACTCTTTTATGACCTGATTTTATACATCACCAAACTACCTTTATCATAAACAGTAAACTACATGACAACATACATTCTCATTTTATTATTGTCTGGCAGAGCTGATAAAAAGTTTTGTAAAGCATGTTTAACAGATGCTGACAAAATGTCTTCTATGTATCAGACACATGATAAGATTTCTATACATATCTACTGAATTAATGAATGAGTAAACAGCCTTTTGAAATTATGAGGTTTTATAGACAGTTGATGTGAAATGAAAAAAGTCGAACTCATTAAAAATTTGAAAAACCTAAAAATAATGACAGTAGAAGTTGGCTATAGTTGTTTCTTTTTCATTTTCACCTTCATTCCAAAATTATAAAATACTATGTTATTTTCTATATCAGTGTTTGTTATTAGTGAATTTAAGCGTGGGGAAATTTAGTTAGGTAACAATCTCAGTGTTTCTAAAAACGTTTCCAAAAATAAAAAGAATTTTGTAAAAGTTCACAGCAATGTCGATCCATAATTAGCTTCATATTTTCCTGTTAATTCATTTCAAGATGTAAAGTTTATCACTTGCCACTTGAGGATTAATAGATCCAGAAGTAGAACTCTATACTTTGAAATTTTTGGACATAAATTGCCTTATATTGTATGTTGTATGATCAAGTATTTATTTATTTGGCTAAATATAAATCTTGCATAATGATAATTTAATCCTCACTACAACCCTAAGAGGGTTGTATTATAATCCCTATTGTTCACAAGAGAAATGGAAGCACATAAGAGGTTATTAAATTGCCTCATAGTACACAGCAGTAAGCTTTGAGGCTGGTTTATGAATCCATGTAATGTGGCTCTGGAGTCTGTGATCTTAGTAAATTGTAATACTGACTCTCTGAAAAGACTTTTGTAAATAAATGGTCATGATCATGGGTGAGTGATGATTTCCATCATTTTACTTCCTAGTCAATTTGTAGTCCTTTTGCCATTGCCCAATAGATAATGAGGAAATATTTGTTTTCAAATAATGAGCGATATTTTAATGTTTCATCACTCATGTTCTTGATTGTATTTGTTTATGTACTTTTCACCATCTCATTCACGAAGTGCTCCTTATGTGTTAGTTTCTGTGCTCTGCATTACTCAGAACCAGAAGGGTGCTTGAGTTTGATTACTTGAAGAGAGAGGAAGGGCTAAGGTACATACAGAGAATTAGTTAGTCATATATTATTAAAGGCTAAACAAATTAAAATAAAACAAAATATTGTAAGTGAAGTCTTATTCCATACAGAGCAGAAATAGCAACATTTATGGACTTGGTCTGATGTAGTGACCTTCATGTTGATTCTTTATGGACCACCTACTCTCCAGTCACTGTTCCAGATGTAGATATGAAACAAGACAACAAAAGATAGACATATCCCTAGCCTTCATAGAGTCTGACCCTACCAGCCACTCTTATCACTTGTCACCCATTTATTCTCTGCTCACCAGTGATCTCTCTGATATCCCTCAGCTACTTTCCTACTTATATACGCCACACACAGTTGCCACACAAGTGTGCACGCACGCACATGCACACACACACACACACACCTTCAGTGATCATGAACCACTCCATATACTGGGAAAATATAAACTATTCAGATGATGTAATTAAGTTGAATGTGCTAGTGACAAATATTCTAATAGGAGATCTTGGGTCTTTCCCTTTCTAAGTATCATGCGTTTTAACTAAAGGAATATGGTTTCACGTAAACATATTTGGACCCGGAACCAAAAAAACTTGTTTAAGCCTGATTTAGTATTTGGGTTGCTGATGCTATTAGGATTAAATGAGATTGTTTATGTAAGGTCCCCTGGAAGAAAACAGATATTCAACAAATTGGTTATTTTATTTATATCAAAATATATCTATGTATTTTTAAACCATAAAGTGATATGTATTCTCTCTGTGTCTCTTTCTGTGTACCTCTGTTATCTTCCCGCCTATCTATCTATCTATCTATCTATCTATCTATCTATCTATCTATCTATCTATCTATCGTCTATCTATTTATCTATCAGATTATGGTTGGTTAGCAATTGGCTTATTTTGCCATCTAACTGATGTGTCTCTGGTAATGGAAAAAGCTGTCTTTTATGATGATTCATCAATATTATAGCAGGTTATAGACCAAATGCTTTGGTAGCATGAACCTCTTTCTGTCCTAAAATTACAGTCAATAGGTCCAAATTGGGTTACTTATGTTGAAGATCACTCTTACATTTTTCATATCCATGTATCTCTATTTCCTTGTTTCTCTGCTAAACATTCAGAATTATTTTTTGCTTGGTAGAAAATAAAAGAAAAAGAAAAGAAAAAAACCACACTCTGACAGAGTAGGACCTCCTTAAAGAAAAATTAAATTATGAACTTTAAGTACCAATTACCTCCTTGGTCAGGAGGGCATGGAGTTGGAGTCTGGTGAAGTAGAATGAATGATGAACTATGGGTTCCTTTCACTTTCTTTGGTTCTTTGATCCAGAGTTACTGTGTTAAAGAGATAGTTACGCTATTGGTTTATTTATGATGATTCTGTGGGTACAGTGTTCATGGAGTAACTTCATTCCTTTTCTTTATTAGCCTCTGACTTTTTTATTATCATGCTTTTCCTTTTTGCTATAAATTGTTAATTATTATCCTGATAGCACTGGGTAAAACTTCTATTAACTTGTTTGACTAGCAGTTATGGAGATTTACTTTTGCTAAACCCCTACAGTACTAGATAGCCGTAAACCAAGGGACACAGTTCACTAAAGAAAAGCCCTTCTCCTTTTGTGGCCCTCAGCCCAAGAGGATATATATATTTCCATGTTTATGAGGAAGCTATTTATTGAGGGCCTGCAGATTTTGTCAAAAGGGTATAGTTACCATCATTTTGTTTTGTTTTGTTTTGTTTTGTTTTATAGTTACCAGTATTTAAACAGAAAGTTCCACTAAGCAAAGCCTTGAGAAATCTGTTGCTTTAAGTTGTCATCCTTTGACTAATATTATTATCATTGATTTACTAAAATAAAAATAGTTTAATAAACTTTAGTCAGAGCTTACTAAAAGGCCCCAATGATTTGGTGGTGATCCCACTGATTGCAGAATATTTTAACAAGAGAATAACTTATTCAAATTATAGTAACCAATTTCCAAATAAGTTCAAGGTAATATATACCATAAGGTTGAATGAATGATGCTATTTGTTGAATTTGATTTTTAAAAATATCCTTTAACCTAACCCTCTGACATAAATTCATATTATGTCAATACTAGAGAATCTGAATAAAATGTAACATTTATATTTAATAATTCCTTGGAAATAACATGTACAAAAGTTTGCTTATTTCACAATGTTTTCTCACATCACCAAAGGATTGGGCCATGTGTTTTCAATTGCAGCTTTGGCATTCATGGCACATGTTTCTCTAATACTGAACTGCTTCTTGGCTCCCAGAATCTATTATATGGATTACATATAGATTGCACGCGTGAGACTTTTTCCCTTACCCTTTTCTAATGTACCATTCCTAATTTAATATGCTCCCAACCACTTCATGCATTATTTCACCATTATGTAATGGTGAACATAACCTCACATGTAATGTTGGTGTACATAATGGTAGGGTCTACATCTTTAGTCTTTATATATATAGCATGCAGTAAACTATCTAGCACATGTTAGGCATTCAATATAATTTTGTTGGATAGAAATTAATAAATTTAACTCCCTTTAAAATCTAAATATAAGTCCCCATTAGAGAGTTACACTGAAAGAATGAATAGGTGAAAATTTTCTTCCTTATCTAACTGTATTAGTTATTAATAATGTCATAGCCAATTAATGATGACCAAAATTTATTATTTTGTATCTATTGCACTGCATACATATAATTATTTGAGTGCATTATTTCTTTAATAAAATTTAACAATATATTTTAGTTTATATGAAAGAAAATTTTTAATTAAGTCTAAAATAATGAAAAGCAGGTTTTATATTGCTCAGATTACCTGGTATAAAATGAAGTCCCTTATATTAAATATACATATATTATAGACTCTCTCTAAAAATTTATTACTAAAATATAAATGTCTTTTTGGATTCAAAATTAGATCTCTGCCCCAAAACTTTAAGTCTTTGTTCAATTCTAACTCATCTCTGGTACTATCTTGCTATTCCAGTGAATTTCTAGTTTCTTCTTACTATTGAACTCATTCCCTTTACTACAGATCATCTGTGACTTTCCTGAAAGAAAAAGTAACTGTTCCAACTATATATTGCTTAAATAAGAGAAAACTTATTATTTTTAAATAAAAATATAACATAATTGAGATTACTTACAGTATATAAGAAAGACCAGGTATAAAGAAATCAATACTCCTGTTTTATAATTTCTGCTAGAACCACTTTTGCAATTTTTTAATGCCTCTGATTAAAATATTCTTATGATAATAAACTAAATAAGTGAAAAGTTTAAAGAAAATATAGACGCCCTACCCACAAATAGATCTAAATACTGACACTTTGGAATATTTATTTTATATCCTTTTGGGTTTTTTGGGGGTTTTTTTTGTTTTTTTTTAAGATTTTATTTATTTATTTGACACAGAGAGAGAGAGAGAGAGATTACAAGTAGGCAGAGAGGCAGGCAGAGAGAGAGGAGGAAGCAGGCTCCCTG
>LNAC01000339.1:721275-741727 GCA_002007465.1 Ailurus styani
TTTGTTTCCATTTGCTTTTTTTGTTCTTTCGAGTGCACTCTGCACCATGGACTTTTGAAGTACATTTCAGAGAAGTTTACAATGTAATTTTCTTCACAGAGCTTAAGTAGAAAAAAAACTTTATATACTCTTCCCTGTATAGATGGAGATTTCCTTGTTGCTTCTCTTCATAAATGGAATCGTTCTCTAATCCTAACTCTTAAGGTAGATATCTCCTCTCAAGTTTAACATCCAATGCCTACTGAAGTCTGCATCTGTTATCTGCATATGGTAATTTCAGCTACAGTGGTCCAACCTTAAATTCTTCATCCAGGTCTAGTACTCCCTCAGCCTCTGCAGGTTAAGCATGATTGCTTAAATTTGGCTCTAAATTCTGTTACTGGCATCAGGTAATTCTTTTTTTTTTTTTTAATGTATAATGTTTGAAACTTCTAAAATGTGATTATTCCCAGGTTGTTTTATAAAATATGTAATTTAGGATTTCTACATTTTTATTACATAGAAGGGCACCCTATCAGCTTAGACTGCTTTGTTGTCAGATGCACCACATTACATTTTAAGTCTTATCATCATGTCCATGTCACTAAAATTCTTGTTACTATGGTAGGGGACATGGTGCATGTGCCATCCTGAGCCTTAAGGATTTTTCTGTCACACTTTACATGTGCATCAGTGTTTGTGTATTTGTGTGTTTGTGTGTATATATAAGTTTAGGGTGGTGAATTTTGAGTATTCTTTTTTCCAATAGGTATTTAAACAAATTTTATTTTAGTTTATTTTAGCTTTAAATATTTTATTTATCTATTTGAGAGAGAGAGAGAGAGAGAACACAAGTCGGGGGAGCAGCAGAGGGAGAGGGAGAAGCAGGCTCCCTGCTGAGCAGGGAGCCCAGTGTGGGGCTCGATCTGAGAACCCTGGGATTGTGACCTGAGCTGAAGGCAGACACACCCAACTGAGCCACCCAGGCACCCCTAAACAAAGTTTAAGTTTAGGTAATTTATTAAATCAATTATCAATATAAACACTTATGACTAGACATAAGCTATTAAAAAGTTTCCCAAATAATTATACTGAAATAATGATTTGGAAAATAAGGGTACAGTTAGAATCATGGTTCTATTTTCTCCTTTAATATTATGTTTTATTTTATATTAGGAAAAAATCTGAATTTCTCTGTGAAATACTTACAGTAAAATGTTCTAGAGGTTGACTAAATGCTTTAGCTTTGCTTTTAACTGTTAATCAAACTTGACAGTCGTTTCTTCTTTTTTTATTTGTTTTATTTTGAAAATTTTGTTTTATTGAGGCATATGGATATGTGTGTGTGTGTGTATATATATATATATATATATATATATATAAAATAAACTGCTCATTTTGGGGCGCCTGGGTGGCTCAGTGGGTTAAAGCCGCTGCCTTCGGCTCAGGTCATGATCTCAGGGTCCTGGGATCGAGGCCCGCATCGGGCTCCCTGTTCAGCGGGGAGTCTGCTTCCTCTTCTTTCTCTGCCTGCCTCTTTGCCTACGTGTGATCTGATCTCTCTCTATGTGTCAAATAAATAAATAAAATCTTTAAAAAAAAAACTGCTCATTTTGAAAATGTACAATTTTGTGCATTTGTGTGAATATATACAAATGAAACCATCACTGCAATTAAGATAGTAAACATATACTTCAACCTCCAAATTTTCCTTAGGCTCTCTGTTAATCTTTCCCTCTCATTTTTCCCTGTTATACCCACCTAGTCTCCAGCCCAACACTGATCTGCTTTCTGTTTATAGAATAGTTTGCATTTTGTAGAATATTATATAAATGATATCCTATAGTATGTGTTTTAATATATATAGGGATATCCAGATTGTTTCTTTGTGAATAAATGCTGGTCATTTGTATCTTTCAAAAAACTTGTTTGTCAAACTTGCTGAATTTGTTGGCATAAAATGTTACTTAATTCTCTCTTCTTATATGTTGAATATATAGAATCTGTAGGGATGTTACCATTTTCATTCTTGATAATGATAAATTATTTCTTCTTTCTGTTTTTTTGATCAATGGAGTAGAGGTTTCTCAATTTCTTTCTTTTTTTTACATAACCAGCTTATCTGGTTTTTGTTCGTTTTCTAGCTCATTAATTTCTACTGTGATCTGTATCATTTTCTTTCTTCTGATTACTTTGGGTCTGATTTTCTCTCTCTTTTTTTTTTCATAGTTTTCAGTAATACTTCAGTACAACCAGTGAAGAAAAATAGGTGATGAATTAAAAAGCACTTAAAGACAATTTGTACATTTTATGGAAATTATCACTTAGTACATATAGTGCCATAATACATCTTTTTTTTTTAAAGATTCTATTTATTTATTTGACAGAGAGAGAGATTACAAATAGGCAGAGAGGCAGGCAGAGAGAGAGGAGGAAGCAGGCTCCTTGCTGAGCAGGGAGCCCGATGCGGGCCTCAATCCCAGGACCCTGAGATCATGACCTGAGCCGAAAGCAGAGGCTTTAACCAGGCACCCCATAATACATCTTAGTATATTCTTTAAAATATTTATTTATTTATATGAGGGAGAGAGACTGTGAGTGGGAGGGGCAGGGAGAGAGGGAGAGAGAAACTCAAGCAGACTCCATGCTGAGCATGGAGCCAATGGGGCTTGACCTCATGACCCTGTGATCATGACCTGAGCCAAAACCAAGAGTTGGATGCCTAACCAAATGCACCACCTAGGTGCCCCCCATCTTAATTTTTTTAAAGATGGCATTTAAATGAGTTTCTTACAACAAAGGAATCAGTTTTCCAAGATATATGGTCTTTTTATTAAGGCAAAACATTACAGCATGTTTTCTACATTATGTGAAAATATATAAATATTGCTTAACAATTTTTAAAAATTTGAGGTGTCTGATTGGCTCAGTCAGTTAAGCGTCTGCCTTTGGCTCAGGTCATGATCTCAGAGTCCTGGGATCAAGCCCTGTGTCTGGCTCCCTGCTCATCCGAGTGTCTCCTTCTCCCTCTCCATCTTCCCTTCCCCCTTGCTTGTTCTTCTCTCAAGTTCTCTCTTTGTGTCAAATAAACAAATAGAATATTTTTTAAAAAAATTTAAAAATGACTGTAATATTGATATGAAATTTACTTTCATAACTTATTTTACTCAAATGGGTTGAGTATATTGTGACTAAAGTTTATGTTCTTTTAAAAATTAATGACAAAAGTCAAAGCAGAAGTCATTCCTTGTTCTGTTATTTATGTGCTAATGATTGCTCGTAAAAATATTTTCAGCTTTCACCTAAAATGTTAATACCATGTTTCTTTGCCTTTTAAAAAATTAACTTACTTGAAATCTGTTTAGTTACAAGTATACATGAAATTTAATCATAATGTCACCTTTTTAAGGAGTAGAATACAATTGAATACCAAAGTATAAATAATGTATTTAATACAACTTTGAGTAAATAGATCTGAGTGGAAGAGAAGCTTTACTGCTTGATACAAATTAATGTGATTTTGTTTTTTGAGGAACTTTAATACTGTTCTCTACATGGTGCCTGAACCAATTTACATTCCTATCAACAGTGAGCAAGGGTTCCCTTTTCATCACATCCTCACCAACACTTGTTATCTTTTGTCTTTTTAATGATAGCGATTCTAACAGATAATGAGGTGATGTCTCATTGTGTTTTTTAAATTTGCATTTCCCTGATGATTAGTGATGTCAAGCACCATTTCAAGTACCTGTTAGCCATTTGCGTATCTTCTGGGTATATATCTAAAGGAAATGAAAATAAAATCTCAAAGAGAGATCTGTATCCCCATGTTCATTGTAGTTTTATTCACAATTGCCAAGATATGGAAATAGCCTCAGTATCCATCAACAGATGAATGATAGAGAATATATGATATATAAGAATAGAGATAGAAGTATGTGGGAATTTTTATACATCCATGAATAAGAAGGAAATCCTTCCATTTGCAACCACATGGATAGACCTAGAGGACATTATTGCTAGCTGAAATAAATCAGATGGAGAGACAGATGCTGTTTGATCTTACTTATTCATGGAGTCTAAAAACACTGAACTCATAAAAACAGAGAATAGAATGGAGGTTACCAGGGACCGAGAGGTGGGGGAAATGGGGAAAAGTTGATCACAGGTTACAAACTTCCAGTTATAAAGAAGTAAGTTCTGGGTATCTAATATACAGTGTGATTTATTTAATAATACTATATTAGATACTTGAAATTTCCTAACAGAGTGGATATTAAATGTCCTCATCACAAAAAAGACATGGTAATTATGTAATGTAATAGAAATAGATATATTGACTAATGCTGTGGTGGTAATCATTTTGCAATATATATGTATCAAGTCAATACATTGTACACCTTAAACTTACACAATGTCAATGTCAATTATAGCTCAATAAAATTGGAAAAATATTATACAGTGCAAAAAAGTCTACACTGTTTTTTCCCTTTTGCTTTCCTCTATAAAATTTTATGAAAGGCATTTCTCATTGTATTATTATGCTTCTATTAAATGTACAGTTCAGTGTCAAAAAGTACATTTTTCATATATGAAAGAAATGTTTTATTTATCAATGCATTTCAAAAGATTTTGTGTCCAAGCAGTAATTTAAGCCATAGGAAATCTATATTTAAAGCTAATTAAATTTATGGTGGATTTTTCCTTGAATATCCACAAGAGTGCCAAAGCAGACAATTTAAAGGTATGAATTGATTAACAACTCTGGTTATAATTCTTTATTCACAAATGAATACAGTCATGACAAAATAATTGTTGAATTTTAGAAGAATGGTACTTATGCATTGTTAAGGCCAAAAAAGTCTGTAATTTTTCAAGACAAAAAAAGTAGAGAGAAAATCTAAGAGAGAAATTAGCCAGGTAGGTCTATTTTCTTCTATTAAATAACATCTCAAAAAAAAAACACTGAAGAATACTTCATGACTGTTTATTGAGGGGGATAAGAAGAAATTAGTCACCCTTTTCCACTCTTCACCAGTTTTTTTGCTTCACTAAATAGATCTTTATAATTCTCTGGCCCTTGTACTATGCACTTTGGATTCTGTTTTCAATTTTATATTCACTATAAATTACTTTTATAGGTGACAATTGCCTTTTGAAACTATATATATGTATATATATATATATAGTTGTATATATAGTTATCTAACAATTGTCTTTTGAACATATATATAATATGTTCTTGATTGTTATAAAATTAGTTGAGAGTAGATGATTCCTCTTTTGCTCTCTTATCGAAGTTACAAGTTGCCCTATATTAATAGTAAAGTGCATGAGTAGTGGTATCATATTAAATAAAGGAGTGACACTTCAAAATCTTACTACAACATCTTCACCTTTAAATTTCTGTTCCAAACAATGATTTTTTTCTGAATGGTTTGCAGGCTTAGTTGCAACAACTCCATAAAGATTCTTCTCTTAACATTTTACCATAAGGGTTTTTATTTCAAGGCCCAGGTTCTTATTATAAGATACCCTTTTCTCTTCCCTTTTTTTCTGATCTCAGGTTTGCTGTCTTCTAAACACAGCCACTTCATGACACTTCAGGCAAAATGACCTATGAAATCATATTTAAACCTCTATAAAGAGAGTAAATAAATACGAATCTCTAATAATTACTTGATCAAAGTACTGAGGAGTTCACCTTGCATTTGTACCCAATTCATATTCACAGACACTAGGAGTAAAATAATTCTAAAGGTTACTTCATCTGTTATGCAGTGGGCTCACTAATGCAGGCATGAGCAATGTAAAACACATGTGATATATTCCTAGATTTATCACCTAAGTACATTAATTATTTATAAGGTTGTTTTAAAAAAATCAGTTTATTAGATGTGGTATGTAGTTGTTGATGTTTAATTTAACCATTTTGCCTGGGAAAGGGACCCCTAAAAATTTCCATGTTATCTCTTCCTGGCTATAAAAATTAACTTGTGCTACTTCTACAATTACTTTTAGTCTTCATGTTATATGAAGACTAATATAACATTATAATACATGTAAGTAAAGTACTTACATAAGTACTTATAAGTACTATAAGTACTATATCTTATAATAAATGTAAGTACTTATAAGTACTATAATATATATGAGTACTATATAATATATATAAGTACCAAAATATATAAGTACTTTATTTGGCGATAAAATACTCATGGAAATATTATACCCTGGGCCATCATTGTTTAGAAAGCCTAACCACATTTAGTAGGAATTTATTTTCTTTGTCTTAATTTTTATACTTTTATCTTATATTCTGTATGTGTACTGTTTACTTCCATTCCTTTTCATTCATTCCCTTAGACTTTGCAGTTCAGTTCTACTCCAAACACTAAAAATAAATTGAACCTCCACATGTCTTCCTGCTTGTCTACCCTGCAGCATTTTATTACTTTGTCTCTTAGGAAACTCTTTTTAACTCTTAAATTCCACTACCTTTCTTTCTCACTCCCTATTTGTGACTCACTTCCACTGATTTTAGTAAATAAAAAGTTATTAACAAAGCTTTATACCTATTACCAAGTAAGGATATTATAACTTAAATACTAATGAGATATAGTTTTATTTTATTTTGCTCTAGGATGCATCTTGTCATTAGCATGATTAAATACAGAAAGGTAAACATATTTGGGTCAAGGGACTAAATTGTATATTGACCAAACAATATAAATTTACTCTCAAAAATTCTTAGCCATGGAGCACCTGGTTGGCTCAGTAGGTTAAGCGTCTGCCTTCAGCTCAGGTCAGGATCTCAGGGTTCTGGGACTGAACTCACATCAGGCTCCTTGCTCAGTGGGGAGTCTGCTTCTCCCTCTCCCTCTGCCTGCCACTCCCTCTGCTTGGGCTCTCTCTGTCTCTTTTTCTCTCTCAAATAAATAAATCTTTAAAACAAATTCTTAGCCTTATTCAAGAAATTTAAGAATAACATTAAAAATAATTGAACATATTAAAATCAGAACAAATTACTAGAAAATGTTTATCACCTATAGTAAAATAATTTTATTTAAACACATACAGAATTTCCAAAACTATTTTATACTTAGCATGAATGCTCACTTTTATATGACTGCCATATATGTTTTTATTTCTGAAAATCTCATTTCATACAACTTATGAATATTGTCTGTTGTTTCAATTTCAAATTACTACTGTTAGTTATATCTATTTTGAGACACCTCTGTTATACTCTACACCCAGGGGGCAGCAATTCATTTTTTTCAGATGTACAGGTTCCATGATTTATTGCTAGATTTTAGTACTGTCTTAATTGCCTGAATGTTCCACACCTATTGTCTTTGAGTATGTGTCACTCTTAAAAAATTTAACACCATTCAGACCCTTAAAGTAATGTTATATCATGTTCCAATGTGATTGTATTGTGTAATACAATCTTAGCTTCTTATATTGATGCATTCTTTCAACTTTTAACAACCTCTATTCTGTAGCAAATGAAAAAAAAATTTTTTTTCATGCTTTAATTAGTGTGGTCATCAGAGGAAGATAAAATTTTTATCCAGATAATTTTAAAGTCAGATTAAATCTTTAAGGTTATGCTAAATGTGGGTAAGTCCACTATTTTTGAAGGTAATTATTTCTATTATTTGATTGATAGAAATGTATGTTCTTACAACTATTTGCTTTCTTCCTATAATACCCTTCTAGGGATAATTTATTAGACATTTGTTTTTGTTTTGCTTTTGTCTTTCAACTAGTTTGAGATAACAATATCTAGTTCCATTTTTTCTTAGACTTCTGAAAGGATGATATAGGATTGTCAATATATAGTTGTGCATATATATATGTGTGTGTGTATATATATAATATATATATTATATATATTATATATATAATATATATATCCTTTTACTTTCAGATACAGAAACATTCTGAACCAATTATTCCCTGATTGTGATGAACTGTGTGTCTTCCAGAGGCTATTATATAAAAAACTTGGGTGCACTAAAGACAGTCAGTTGCTACTTGTTGATCTATTTATTTTGCATGTGAAATGCATGCATGTAAGGTGGCAGGCTTTGTTGAGAATGCTTAACAAATTAGATGGTTATGCCACCTTCAGAAGCTTTTCATTTTTAAGTATACAAAAGCTATTTAATAAAAAATAGTGCTGATGACTTGCTAATATTACATAATAAATTATAATATTTACATTTTTAAGTGTCGTTATTCATACATTATGGCTATCAGTATTGACAAGATGGTGTTTTTAGCTCTTGAGGACCAATTCCCCAGGGTGTTTCTGTACATCTTGCAGCACTCTTGTACTTGACCTTTTTTCAAGGTTATTTCTGAAGCAAACATACTTGGAGGAAAAAAAAATAATATCTCTCTGCAAAGCAAAAGACAGATTTGTTTGAGTCCAGAATAATTAAGATAGGACTTCCTTCTGAGGCTAACGTTGGGCAGGACTTGCTTGAAACGATGTTAAAAGATTGGGGGTTTCCTAAGTCAGGGATGCTCACTGTGACATAAGCCCACTTTTCAGATCCACGTAGCTGTTCAGCTTTTCCCCCTTGGTTCCTGAGGTGGAAAAGAACTGATAAGTAGTAAAATTCATTGTTTCAGCCTTCAAGAGTCTAGTGTCTATTTCCAGCTTTCATGAAAGTGTGGTAGGCTAACAGCTGACATATTAGCTTTCAAGAAGGATATAAATCTCTGAACCTTGGCAGTTCTTGACACTACCATCATTTTGAGGAAGAAATAACAGGCTCAGGGAGGGAAACAAAAAGCAAAACAAAACAAAAACAAACAAACCAACAACAACAACAACAACAACAAAAAACCCTAGCTAAAGGCACTAGAAGCCATTAGTGACAGGTAGTACTTGAGCTCTAGTCTTAGGCTTGTGCTATAATATGATATCGTATCTAGGGAGAGGACAATGTTAAATTTATGTTCTTCAGGGAAGTAACTGAAGCTAAACACAGGCAAGACTCTTTCTGGCAGCTCATTTTGGTAGTGAAAACTTAACCAGGCACAAAAAATAGTATGCATTCATTAAGATTCAGTTAAATCTAACATAGAAGGGACATTTAAAAAATATTGTAATTATTGCTTCAGATTTTTGTAGTTCCAGTTTTAAAATTGTAATTTAACTTTTACAAAGACATTCCTGAAATTTTCAAAAATCTGGGAATAATATGGGGATAGTAATAAAAGACTCTCATTTCTACTAATGTCTTTTTCTCACAAAATGCTTTCCCAATCCATCCATCCATCCCTCCCTCCCTCTCTTCTTCTCCCTCTCTGTCCCTCTCTGATACACACACACACACACACACACACACACACACACACACACACACTGCATTTTTGGATGGCTTTCAAGAGGGAATTACATCACATAGTAGACTATCTCTAGTAGCCCTAGTAGTTTTTGTTAACATTTAGTATTCTTATGATCATGAGCTAGAATTATTTCATTGTTGGGAAAGCTGCCTTTGAGAATACCAAAATGTAACAAAAATTCTGGATTGAAGGTCTGGACAATGACTCTGTTCTCACCTGTGTCACTAGCTGTATGACCATTGGCTTATCACTTAACTTTGTTGCTTTTAAATTTGTTGTGCTGTGGAAACAATGTAGATTACTTTCAATAATTTTAAATGGCTTATTTTTTAACAGTGAAAGGGTTTTTTTTAAAAAAGGTTAACTTATTTATTTTAGAGAGAGAGCCAGAGAGGGCAAGCAGGGGAAGGGGCAAAGAGAGAGGGAGAGAAACAGATTCTCCACTGAGCAAGAGGACTGACATGAGGCTCAATCTCACTATCCTGACTCTAATATCATGACCTGAGCCGAAACCAAGAGTCTGATGCTTAACCCACTGAGCCACCCAGGTGCCGGAACCGTGAAAGTTTTTTGATTCTGTGAAAGAAATATAAAAACTTTCAATTGTAACAAATGTCTCACTAACCTATTATATTACTTCATATATCCTTTGAACACAATAAGGATTACCTTCTATATTTGGTCTATTTAATACACTATATACTTTACATATATTCATAATAATAATACTATTTTCTTTCTGTTTTCATAAAATATATTGAAATTTTCATTGCATCTTCGTACTGGAATTTCATAATCATATATATATATATAATTCAATATATAGTTTATGGACTAAATTTAAATATTTTATTTGGCTACATTTTATATCGTCCTTTATACCTTAGCACTTTCCTTGGCGTGATATAATAATAGTGCTGTGAAAATTGTGTTTTTCTTACTATTCTTGCTATTTTAGAGACTGAATAAAATTTAAAATGAAAGTTGGTTTCATCTTAAAAAAGTGAAGTTAAGGGGCACCTGGGTGGCTCAGTCATTAAGCACCTGCCTTCAGCTCAGGTCATTATCCCAGGGTCCTGAGATCGAACCCCGCATTGGGCTCCCTGCCGCTGAGCAGGGAGCCTCGTTCTCCCTCTCCCTCTCCCACTCCCCCTGCTTGTGCTCCCTCTCTCACTGTATCTTTCTCTGTCAAATAAATAAGTAAAATCTTTAAAAAAAAAAGTGAAGTTAACTGACATACATATGCCCCTGGTTATGTGTTCACATGGCCCTTTATTTGTGACATTCAGTTGTTTATTGTAAGGATGAAGGCTTATTACATTTCTTGCACATTATTTTTCTTTGTTTTTCTTAGATATAATATGAAATTTGAATGACATATGGTCATAGGAGTTCAGTTAGCAATATTATTTTTATACAGATGTCGATTCTTTTAACCTAACAGTTGTTTACTGAAGTTGCTACTCCATGACATGTAAGAACTAAGTGCTGACTTTAACATAAGCCTTAAACATTTTATCATTATTAATAAATATTTTGGTTAAGGAAAAATTAGTATTCATTCTAAAATTTAACTTATATGTTATCCAATAAGAAAATAACAGTGCCTTGGCCATTTATTTTGTATTGTATGATAATTTCAAGACAGGTTATTTGTACCTGTATTTTTATTAGTGAAAGTACTAGTTTAAGATTAATAGCACATCAAATCTCATACACTTATTAGTAATTTTCTGTGAAATCTGATAAAATTCTACAGATAAAAAGTATTCACTGCCAAGAATGAGCTAGCACCTATCATTTCTATCATTAGCATACTTAAAGGCAGTTATTAATATAACATAGTTGGGACAGTACAATTAGGTTTCTGTCATCTTGTGTATCCATACAGGTGACCAGATTTCTTTCAGTTAAATGAATCCCAGATCTGTGAGCCATTTGGTCTTTACTTTCCACTTACATGTAGCTATGTATTGCTGAGTTTCCAGTTAATTTTATCTGCCATATTACTCAAATTTTGTTGTTGTCGTTTTTCTGTATTGATTTGATTGTTTTTTTAAAAGTCATCTGAAATTTGTTAGCCAATCTTAAAGGCTTAGGTTTTGCTCTGGGCTGCTGCTGTTATTTTCATTTCTCTTTATCAGTACCTCAGGGGTTTCCCCGGAATTCTGCAGGAGCAAGTAGTGAAGGAAGGATGCCCATTATGGCAAGAGGGGGTAACCTACAGAACTTACATTGAAACTGAAGTTAAGTGTAGAAAGCACGTTGTTTTTAGGTAATGTACTTCGTTGAGCAGTGGGAAGGGTCCTGGAGATTATGGGAGAACTAAAAACCACCTTGGTGATGACTTGTAAGTATTTTTTTTTCTTACTTTCTTGCTGTTAATCATCAACAAATCTCAAGGCCAAAGATTTGCAAACCAGCCACTTCTGTGGTGGTAAGGGAGAAATTATGTTTTCATTCCCTTTCCAGTTCCTCAAACATTACATCTCAGATTATGTAAACTCTATAAATGATAAGTGTCTAGTTTCAAAAAAGATTCATACATAACTTTAAACTAACATCTATTTCTTAAAGTGGCTGAAGCAGCACTAGTACCAGCAGAGGCTGAGTCATCCCCCGGGCCAATGTTTGCTTTTCACTTCTGTAATTGTACATGGGCAGATAGTACCAGATAAACCTATCTTTCCCTTCTGCTTTTACAGGTGTTCAAATGCTCACAGCTTCAAATCCAGTTAGTATAATAAAGACTTTTTAAAATTCCATCTTTTAAATCAATTACGTAAGAGAAGATGCTATCTCCTTTTAGGTGATGATTTGTTCATATTTAAGAATGATTATTGGGCTGAGAATTTTACAAAAGGGTCATGGTTTCTTTTCCTATTTCATGCCCTTTGTAGACCTTCTCCTACTGCTTGAAAGCTGTGACAAGCTCTTTATACTTAAAAACCTTTTTTCATAAACTTTAGAAACTTAATGTATTGTGTAGTGTTGAATTCTTCATCCATGCCAAAACATTTGCCTTTTCGCTCAGAAATGACCACCTATAGTTAGAATTTATTGTTGTTATGATCCTAGAGCATTTTTAAAGCAATTTATATAATGTGGAATTAAGCAAAAAGTATTTCTGGGCCTGCTCACATGCTTCTAGGGGAATTTTGTCTTTCTACTTATTATATACACCTACATGAATTGAGCTAACATAACCTCAGGATTATATAATATAAACTTAAACATTGCGGCAATGATTTTATTCATGAATTTTTTTTTGCTTATATGACCAAAATCAACTTGTAAAATAAAACATTCTTTTACTATAGCTGAAGATGCATGGAAATGAATAGTCAAGGATAGAAGCAATTATAGCAGAAGAATTTAGGGTCTGTGATTCCAGTTAAGGAAATGCTTATCAATTTCAAGAACTTTGCTTGGAGATTTAATAGTGCTCCCAAATAAATTTCTGACACGAAACTTATTTCTTACCATGTATGACAAATAACAAATGTTGTGAACAGCATTCCAAAAGATGTTAAATGTTCTCAAAGTATGACTTGCATTCTTTAAATCTATTCAGAATATGTCTAGAACCTACAGGTTGTCATTATGGAATATAGAATTGTTTTATTTTATATTTTGAAAATAATGTGTTTCAGTGTAAACACAGGTTAACACTGTTACTACCACTCTCTGTTTTGTGTTAAGGTGGTTGTGAGGTTGCAGAGAAGAACTACTCCAATTGGTTAAGNTCACAGGTTAACACTGTTACTACCATATCTCTCTGTTTTGTGTTAAGGTGGTTGTGAGGTTGCAGAGAAGAACTACTCCAATTGGTTAAGGGCCAGTGACATTTGCTATTGTAAATATGTTCTATATTTACTACAGTATTTTATTTTATTTATTTATTTTTTTTAAAATTCTTTTTTTTTTTTTTAAGATTTTATTTATTTATTTGACAGAGAGAGAGAGATCACAAGTAGGCAGAGGCAGGCAGAGAGCGAGGGGGAAGCAGGCTCCTTGCCGAGCAGGGAGCCCGATATGGGCCTCGATCCCAGGACCCTGAGATCATGACCTGAGCCGAAGGCAGAGGCTTTAACCCACTGAGCCACCCAGGCGCCCTACTACAGTATTTTAAATTATAATATCCTTTAAGAGTTGCCTCAGTGGGAGTGGACCAATCTATCCAGCTTAGATTCAGTCCATTTCATGTCATGCTAATATTTTCTGTAATTAGAGTTCATTGCTTAAGAACTGCTGTTAAATCATATATATGATACATTTATTCTACATACAAAATGATATATAATCATATATATGCATATGTATACATACACACACATATGTATATAGTCTTCATAAATATGCCCAAGGTCACACATTCGTATATGTTTTTGTATGTGAAACACCGTAAAGTTACTCAATGAATTGGGAATAAAATTCATGGGTTTTCTGCCAAGTATGAAACTGCACAGTTGTGCATGTTCTTGCAAAGGCCATTTCTTTACAAATAGGGTCCTAGGGGATTATTAACACTAGATGAAGCTTCCTGTTTATTCATCCGCTCTGGGATTTCCCATTTGCCAACACTACAAATGCATTGTAGTATAAATGAGAACAGCTTGTTGAGAGCCGTGGTTTAATGTTTTCTGGAAATAGATGAAGACAACATGTTCTGAGATATTTGTAGCAAAATCCAGTTAGGAGTTTATTGAGTACAGGGAGGCTTTTTATGGTGGGTTTTTTTGTTTTGTTTTGGTTTGGTTTGGTTTTTTTTGAACAAGCATAGGAAATATGTTCTTGTAGTGGTATCATTGATAATTACAAGTTCTTCATAAAGACAATAATTATGCATACTTCAGAGTAAACCTCCTTTTAGGAAAACAATTGATATCCAGTTTGGTATCCAAGTAAACCATATTTACATAAAAATACAAGAACATAATTTGCATATGAACCTTAAAATTCCTCTGCATTGCCCCACCAAAAGAAGCTAAAGTAGTAATTTGTTTAATGATTATAGGTAATTGGTAAACTCTCCTTATTCTTAGTTATCTATCTTGATGGATTTTGAACAGTATCCAGATAATTATCATTATTCCCCCCCAAAAAGGAGGGGGGTAAAGTCCACCCTACATTGCCTGCCACATATTTTGCTTTGTCTACCTTTATATTTTTGCTTATTTCATAGTCCAAAACCTAGACTTCTGCTTTTTGAGAGGTATTTACTAACACCTTAAAAAAGTTGAGTTTAAAAAAGTTTTAAAAAGTCTCCTCATACATAAAGATACTCTAGATGCTTGGATATGATATATTTATTACAGTTTTAGTACTTAGCTAAAGTAGAAGCTTAAATGTGCTATGGCATACTTATACTTACAGTATTGCCTTTTTAATAATTTGGGCTTAGATCTCTATGCAGGTTTTTTTTTTTTCAGCAAGTTTAAAGAATAGCAGAGGAAGTTTAGATATTTGATAGGTGAGGCAAATGTTGACCTTGGCTTTTTGGTGTGCTGGGAGGAACAGTTTTCCTCTGCCCTTCTAAGATTCTTCTAGCTGGTCTAAGAATTAAATTGACATGATACAGATTACCAGGAGAAAATCAAATTTAGTTTCTTACTGAGGGAAATGTCACACACAGGAAAGAATCAAAGACAGAAAGGTGAAGTGAGGCAGACATGCCATCCAGAGCTAAGGAATGGGATAGGGCTTCAAAGAGGAGGAGGGCAATTCACAGGCAATAAGAAGCGCAGATGTTTGGTAATTAGATGTTTGCCCTGCCACATGGATGGGTCATTGAGATAAAATTTGTTGCCAGTAAAAACTTTCATTCTGGGTAATACCTCCAATTTAGATTCTTCGAGATAGTAAAGGGAGGAGCAAAAATTTCTTTTGAGACCCAAAGGTCTTGATTGCCTTTAGCTCAAAGTAGTCCACATGTCATAGGGGTATATTTTGGAGATATGTATCCTTAACCCTTTCAGGTGTGTGTGGATATGAGTATAAGCAAGTGTGTGTGCAAATGCCAATGTAAGAAGTGTATCACAATATAATAATAAAATTTTGGATATGTCAGCACAAGCCTAAGTAGATGCAATCATAAGTGAGACAAGAAGTTGTTTTAATATAAATTATAGCACCATGTAAATGCAAGGGATGAATAATAATTTTCCCCCTAATTCTATATGCCCTTGGCTGAGACCCCCTATAATAAAAAGACAGGTTAACAGGAGAAAAATGGAAGTTTAATCTTCCATATACATAGGGAGAGACCCTATAAAACTGAATAACTTCTCCAAATAACCTAAGCTACCACCTTAAACAACATCTTTAGCTAAAGATAAAAAAGATGATGGGAGGTGGAAAGGGGATGTTATGGGAGGTTATCAGAAAGAGAACAGTCAACAAGGAGCAGGTTGTTATGAAGACTTAAGTCATTGCCTCCTTGGTAAGAGTTTCTAGAAAGAGTGATCCTTGTTTTCTTGGTACAGAGAGGGAGACACTTTTACAAATGAAGATTCCCCTTTTAAATGTAAATATTTTTTTACAAAAGGTTAACTTCTACTCAGTTTCCAGAGCTTTTCCTATGTCTGCTCTTTCTTAAAAAGTAATCAACCAAAAATAATCCTTAGGCTAAAGAGGCATATTTTGGTGTGGTATATCCTGTTCTGCTTCATAATGAAAGTTGTTTATATTAAAGTACATGATAGAAATATAAGAAAATGACTAATAATGTGAAAGAAAAATTACCTCACCTCTTTGTACACCCCAGAATTTAAAGTTTAAACATAATCTTGCTATATGTAAATGTGCAAAAAATGTGTTTTATCCTTCTGCAGTGAATTATGCTTCACCAAGCATAGTTACCTCCATTACTGATCATTTTTTAAAACAAAGTTTTATATGACAATATTGTATGTTAAAATGGACAGTAAAAATATTTTAAATCAAACACCTTCAAATGATACAGAGTTCAAATTGCAAGGGTAAGGAAAAATGGGATGTATTTCTAAAAGACCTTAATTTCATCTTTTTAAAAATAGGGTTTATTAAACAAGCATCTTAAGAAGTATTAAATTATGCATGGATATTTAAAAAATTAATAGGGTATTTATATTGCATAGCTAATTTCATCTTTAATTGCTGAGTTTATTTACAGGATAGATGGTATTATTCCACTTTCCTATCTTTTCTGTTATACTCTTGAATCACACATTTTTCCTGAAGGATTTAATGTCATTAGCAAATCATTCTTTCTTTTCATAAAATACATTTTGCAGATTGACCTTTTCCTTTTTGCAGCGCAGTCAAAATACTTTTTGGATATAAAGAAAACATGTTTAACTCTCCTTTTTAAGTATTGTTTTTTACCATAATATATTTATGCACAATATTTTTTCTTCATTATAATGAAGTTTAGCATCTTTTAAATTGTGTGAAATAGATGTGAGATAAGAAAGTGTACAGATCTGAAGTGTACAGATCAATGACATTTTACATTTATGTAAATCTGAGTATACATCATCCCGATTGAAATATAAAATATTCCCCTCACCTCAGAAAGTTCTCTCTTCCACTTTACCCACACATGCAGGGGTAATCACCCTTTTGACTTCTGTAGATATCAGTTCAGTTTGCCTATTCTTGAATACAATACAAATGAAATAAAACAGGTTTACGATGTCTTCCTTTGTTCAGCATAACATCTGTGGGATTCATTCATGGTGTTGTGTGTATCAGTAGCTTATTCTTTTTAAATGACTGTGTTATATTCTACTATAGGGATAAAATAGACTAGTAATCCATTTTCCTGAGAGTGGGCATCTGAATTGTTTCTAGTTTTTGACCCGATTGGGTAAAGCTGCTATCAACATTCTTGCACATGTCTTTTATTGGGTATATATGCTCATTTCATTCATATACCCGAAGTAGAATTGTGGAGTCATAGAGTAAGTTTATGTTTACCTTTAGTAGATACTGCCTAATAGTTTCCAAGATTGCATTCCTATCAGCAATTGTATGAGAGTTTCACTTGCTTCAATATCCTTCTTAATATTTTCTATTTTCACTCTTTTAAAATTCAGACTTCCTAGTGGATATGTAATAGTACCTTAGGGTTTTCATTTGCATTTCCCTGATAAATAATGATGTTGATCATCTTTTCATAGGTTTATTGGCCATTTGGATGGCCCTGTTCTATGTGGTACTTGTTCAAGATTTCTGATGATTCTTTAAATATTTTTTTTGTTTTATTTGAATTTTTTGAGTTTTTAATATAGTCTGGATAAAACTTTCTAGTTAGGTAGATGGCTAGATAGAGATACTCTTTGATAGATAGATAATGAAAATACTATCTTAGTTCTACCACCTGCCTCTCCTTCTGATATTTTTAATAAACAAAATTCTTAATTTCAGTGAAGTCCAAATATGTTCTTATTCCTTTATTGTTATTGTCTTTTGTACCATGTTTAAGAAATATTTGCCTACTCCCAGGTCATAAAGGTATTTTATGTTTAATCTAGAAGTTTGATTATTTTAACTTTATGAGACATCTGTAGTAAATTTTGGGGTATGGTATAAGGTAAGAGTCAAGTTTGTGGGATTTTTCATATATATATATATATATATATATATATAGACAGATACACACACACACACACATATATATATACACATACATACATACATACACACACAATAGTTCTAGTCTCATATGTTGAAATAACCATATTTTCTTCTACAGCATTGCATTGGCACCTCAAGAGAGTACTTAGTATTTTACCATTAAACATGTCAGCTGTGTTTTTTTCTTTTAATTTTTGTAATAGCTCCCCCCAGTTTTATTGATATATTAAGTGATATTTAACATTGCATTAGTATAAGTGTATAACATAGTGATTTATATATATATATATATATAAAATAAAATGATTACCACAAGTTTAGTTAATATCCATCACCTCACATAGTAGTGAGAACTAAGATCTACTCTATTAGCCACTTCCAAATATACTATACAGCCTCAATATTTTCAAAGTTTTATACTTCCCTAAAGGTCATCAACCTGGTTTCTGTGTCACCAATACTACTTTGGAAGTAACTTAGCTATGAGAGAACCTAAAGTCCTATTTTATTAAAAGTATGTGTAACCCAAAAGGTTCTCATCTTGTCAGGTTATGGTTCAAGATTTCATATTCATTTGAATTATTCTTCTTAATCATTTATACACAATTTATTTTAAATAATAAATTGGTCTCTATAAGATCCAGTCAAGTGAAGCTATTCTCCTTTAGTATATCCAGCTATTTTAGATGGTGACCAATGGAGACATGTGTCTACATATCCACTATGAAAAGCTCTCTTTGAAGATATTCCAGAGTTTCTCAGCTTTGACTCTTTTGACATTTTGGGTGGATACCCCAAAAGTCAATTTTTTGGGGGGAGGCTGTCCTGTGCATTATAAGATATTCAGTAGTGTCCAAGTCCTCTACTCATTACATGCCAAGACCAATTCTTTGCCTGTTTTGTCAATGAGGAATATCTCCAAACATTGCTAAATGTTACCTATAGAGGGACTGGGAGGATAAAATCATCCCCTGTTGAGAACCACTTGAGATATTTTGATATTCACCACAATACAAATATTAGCTCTTGACCTATTTTGACATGATAACCTGAGCAGTTTTGTATCACACAAACATGATTTTCTTCTACTTCAAGGTGCTTTTTTATCATCATAACTGTGCCCCCCTTTTTATTTAATACTAAGGCATTCGAGTCTTATAGTATTTCCATATATATTACATTTGGGGGGAATGGAAGATATTCATAAATTTTTAATCTAAATATTTTGCATAAGCCTTGTTATTTTCACCTATTTAACACATTTAGATCAGTCTTTTTTTTTTTTTTAAAGATTTTATTTATTTATTTGACAGAGAAAGAGAGATTACAAGTAGGCAGAGAGGCAGGCAGAGAGAGGAGGAAGCAGGCTCCCCGCTGAGCAGAGAGCCCGATGCGGGCCTCGATCCCAGGACCCTGAGATCATGACCTGAGCCGAAAGCAGAGGCTTTAACCCACTGAGCCACCCAGGCGCCCTAGATCAGTCTTATTCTTACCAAAACAAGAAATGATGATTTTTATATTTATGATTTTCATTTCAAAGTAACTAGGACTTACTGAGAACATTAAGTTTACTTGATATTTACCTATTTTCTGTTTGTTTCTTATTCATTGCACTGTGAAGTTATAATATACAATGTCATTCTCTTTATTTAAATTGACATTTATACTTGTAGTTTCTTTCTCCATGTGTCAAACCCCTAATCATCCTTCAAGACCCAATTGCTGCTCCTTCTAATAAAGACTTCCACAAACTAGTTTTAAAGATAAGGAAATCTCCCTTATTTTACTACTAGAGCACTTACTTCAAACACTTAAAATTGCACTTACTACACTGGTTTAAAATTTATTGCTTACTGTTAGGTGACTGTAACATATATTCTGCAATGAAATAAATTATAACCAATTTATTATCCATTTAATAACCTGTTAATTCATATAGTAATTTTACTCACCAATTAAATACTCTCAAATTGCAAATGTCTATCTTAATGGCTAACACAATAGTCCTGACAAATGTCAGTGTCATATATGAGGTATTAAACCTGACAGGCAAGATAATCAGACAAAAATAAAACAACCCTTGATTTTTTCATTATTTTTTTATTTATTTTTAGAGAGAAAGAGAGAGAGAGAGAGAGAGAGAACATGAGCAGGGGAGGGGCAGAAGTAGAGGGAGAGAGAGAATCTTAAGCAGGCTCCACACCCAGTATGGGACCTATGTGGGCTTGATCTCCCAATCCTGAGATCATGACCTAAGCCGAAATCTAGAGTTGCATGCTTAAATGACTGAGCCACCCAGGTGCCCCAGCCCATGTTTTTTGTTTTCTGGTTTTTGTTTTTTTTTACCTTAAGACCAAAAATCCAAATAGATTAGCTGTAATAAAAACTTGTTAGAGGGCGCCTGGGTGGCTCAGTGGGTTAAAGCCTCTGCTTTCGGCTCAGGTCATGATCTCAGGGTCCTGGGATCGAGGCCCGCATCGGGCTC
>LNAC01000339.1:741906-889719 GCA_002007465.1 Ailurus styani
AAAAAAAAAAAAAAAAAAAACTTGTTAGAACCCAAGATATAAACTCTGAACTAAAACCATGATCCTGGAAAACTCAAGATCATTTTTGTATAATACATTGGCTCTAATTTTACAAAGCTTTCTAAGAAATAAAATATTTAATTACTGCAACTACATTTATTTGAAATTTGCTTGGAAATAGCTCCAACATAGAAATAGAAATATATGTGTATTAAATATAATAGAATATATACATTTTATATAATGCATATATATTTTATATCTTCTATATAACTTACAATACGTAGTAATTCATAGAATAAAATATGTAATTTATATAAATTTATATGACATATAAATTATGATTTTAACAAGTATGTATATTTCTGCAGGGTTCAGCAAAGGTAACAGAAGACACTGTAGTCATTTTAAAAAGAAAGGGATTTGATTTAGGAAATTTGGTAAAGTTTCTAGAAGAGCTGGAACATCAGACTCTAGTCTGGGTTTCCAGTAGAATTCTAGAGCAGTGTTGTTAGAATTGCTACTTTACCAGAATAGAAAGTAGGGAAAGCAGAAATACAGTTATCTTGACCATTTACTCCAGGAACACAGCACCCTTGCCACTGCCAGATTTACTGTCACCTGCCACAAAATAGCTGCTTGATCCTCACAATCAAAATGAAGACAGTATGGCCCACCACCTCTCTTAACATTTCCTAATTCTGATTGGCAGAACCTAAGTCACTGCTGGAGACTTAGCTACAAGGGGATATGGGAAATGTTTTAAATTCTATACCCTCTGCAGTACAAAATATGTAAAAAGGAGATTGGATGACTGAGGAAACCAATCTGGATCCACTATAGTTGGGAAGTGGCAGAGTTAGAATTTGACCACAAATAGTGTGATTCCAGGGCCAGTAAGATTATGCTATATTTTATTTAATCGAGTCCATACACTATTAAGCACAAGTCACTGAGCTTCCTGCTGTAGGGACACAAGTCTCAGGGCACCCCCAGGAGTGAGTCCGTGCTCTCAAAAGATGGTGAAATAGGAGCTAGTTTGTTGCCTGAAGAGAATTCTCAGCAGTGCTCCATGGCTTCCTTCTATCCCTTCTCCAGCCAACTGATGCAGGTGACTTTCTAGAGTAAGTAGCTGCAGTGTTTAGATAGTTCTCTATAGTCACAGGATTTCTTTGCCATACTTTATGCCACTTCTCTTAGATAACACTTGGCTGCAATTTCTAGAGCAGGTGGCACTTGAGAATCAAAAATACCTTGAAGCAAGTGAACATCCCTCTGCTTACAGTCTGGCCTATATAAAGAATGTTAAACTAGCAGGTGTCCACCCCCGGAAGCATTCTGTCCACAAACCAAAAAGAGATATTTCTTTTCCATCGGGAATATATTTCAGGCTTTGAGGGATTGGGGAACGGAAGAAAGTTCCTGAAATATTAGCCCTGTTAGGGACATAGCATGTGTAAGTGGATAGGCTGTCCCAAATTTCACTGTCTTGATCTTGATGTAGAAATGGTATCTGTCTAGGCACCATGGGATTTTCCTTTTTTTTCCCCCATCCCAGAGAATATGGTTAGAAATCTCTTTGTAGATGTTTTCTTTGTGCCTAGAGTGTCAGTGTTGCTAAATTCTGATTTATGTTAAAAGTATATTCTCAAGCAGGTAACTCACTGCTGTTCAGTGTGCTGTTAATATAAATAATAGAGTAACGAAAGTAACCACTAAGCCTTTTTAAAGGGCTCATGGAGGACAAAAAGAAGCCATGCAGAACATCCCTAGGTCTAATAAAAGGAACCAACTAATTAGACACATCTTTAAAAACTAATATAAAATGTTCCAGGAATGTGCATTGTAGCATGTGAAAACAATAGGATTTCATTGTTCCACCCTATTTTGGTATTTGTTAGTAAAGATCACCAAGTAGAGATGAAGCTAAGAAGATAGAGGGAAGAATTAGATTCAACTCAGCACGGTTTGCCATGCTGTCACTAGTTTGTTGAGTCAAAGCCCACAGAAAACTGTGTAAACTTTTGCTTGAGCTTTCAGAGTAGCAGCGATAAGCTCGGATGAAATGCATTCTAAAGGACAAATGACAGTAAGCTTTGAGTGAACTATTTCAATGTGTGTCACTCATTAAAATGTTTCAATTAATATTCTTATTTCCAAGATCAGTGAAAAAGTTTTATTAAAAATTTCTAAGGATGTGGATATTGGAGGATATTTTAGTGTTTGCAAAGTGTTTCAAAAGAAATCAGTGGAAATAAGTAATATAAACATTTTCACAGACTAATCATTTGAAGATTTAAATGTTAATCTCTAGTCATGTAATGAAAAAATATTTTTAAGTGTTAAGCTGTTATTTGAAAGTCAGTATAAATAGTCGACTTAAAGCAAATTAATTAAAGTATACTTTCTATTGTTAATAGACATCACTAACAGATAAATGTTTGTGTGTTTTTGTCTCTACACACATGTGTGGCAAGAGGGTGGAAATCATGTTGGGATATTTTATTTTTATGAGGTGGGAATTAAAATAACTGTATTTAAAACCATTTCTATTTTCATTCAATAGATATTGATTGATTACTTTCTATATGTTCAACAATGTGCTAATGATTATCTAGTTAAATCATTAAGGCTGAATATGACTTTAATGAAATCCAAATTGCTAAATCTGAGGTTGCAAATTGGATGTTATTATTCACAATTCAAAGGGATCTACACTTTGCAAAGCAATTCTCTTAAAATGATGTCTCTAATGCATTTGCTGCTTTACAGATCATAGTTACTTTTCAAAGGGATTTGATGGATAGATAGGTATATTTTAACTTAAAATCTATGGCTTTACTTTTTTTTAAGTATCTTTTAATGTGCAAAAGTTAAAAAATCAAAAAGGACGGAATGCTCTTATATAAAAAATAAGTTTCACCCCAACACCCTCCTCTACTGCATTCCCTAGAGTGGGGCTTTTATTTCCTGTATCTGTTTTGAAAATGGAAATTTCTGTCATCCTTCTACTCCTTAACTTCTAGACAGAGAGCCATATTATAATTCTGTCAAGGATTGTTTCCTTGCTGACCTAGTATGTATCTTATGTTTTAAAATAGGCTGATTGATTTTTACTTAATTTTAAATTTAGGGTATACATGAAAACATCTAAAGTTTAAATGTAACTCAGATGTTCTTAAGTCCTATCATTGGGGATGCCTGGGTGGCTTAGTGGGTTAAGCCTCTGCCTTCCGCTCAGGTCATGATCCCAGGGTCCTGGGATCGAGTCCAGCATCAGGCTCCTTGCTCGGCAGGCAGAGAGCCTGCTTCTCCCTCTGCCTCTGCCTGCCACTCTGCCTGCTTGTGCTGTCTCTCTCTCTGGCAAGTAAATAAAAATCTTTAAAAAAAAAAGTCCTATCATTGGCTGAATTCAAATTGCTCTATTGATTTCATGGGTCTAGCTGTGACTTCTTTGTCCCATCCCACCGTCAGGATGGCATGGCAGAAGAGGCAAGAGGTAAGACCTGTGCCTTGATACTCACACTCCTAATCTGAAGTTTCCTGCCCTTTAGTAGGTTGCCCAGACTCGTTTTTAGGTTAGTATGTATATTGTTATGTGGGGTACTTCCTGATTATGGCAGGAGAGTTTCCATCTTTAGCACACTAGTAAATGCATGGGGCCCTCTCCAGCTAAATCAAAACCACCACACTCCCTAATTCCTACATGTGCACTTTCCAGGTATTACTCCCATTTGAGATCCATGTGGTTAGCCTTCGTTTGTGAGGCTGCATCTGCAATCATGTCTACTGTGTCCAGAAGTTTGCTGGTACCAGATTTTCTGGAACAAATAATATCCCCTGAGTCACTAGTGCTCATGTCCCATTGTTCTTAACAAGATTACAGACCCACATTGTTGAGGTCAGACTGAAATGCTGAACAAGGCTTTCCATACAATTGGAGGAAGAGAAGAGAGCTATAATATGAATGAACTTAAAGCTTGCTATTAGATATCATTATGAAACTTAATATCAGCCACATTTTCCGGGGTCTATTCAGGATCTCACCTTTGACCTATAATTTATGATGGGAATTCCCATTCTTTTCAGGGAAATATTCATCTCAATCCAGAGCAATGTGACACTATTTTACATGCTCAATGGAAAAATCATATAAAAACATAAAAGGCCCAAATCAATACATTGTTCATGGCTTTTCAAAGACTTCAACTGCCTTTCATTGACATTTTCCCTGTTTACTAATAAACTGCAAGTACAGTGAACTAAGAATGTTACTGTCCCATGTGACCAGTTGCTCAAAAGGACTATGTGCTTCTGTACCTGTGGAAGATGGGAAATAGAATAAAGTTTGTTTTCAAACCTTTCTTGTTTTCTCTCTCTAAAAACAAAATATTCAGGTCTTCTAGAAAGCTTTCTCACAATTTGAAATACTACAAAGGAGTGAAAATCTTTGTCCCAAGAAGAATCTATTTTTGCTTATATATTCATTTGAAGTAGTGATTTTAATGTTCAGTGTCTTAATCAAGTTTATGGATAGAAGCAGACCCAGTAGGAGATATATAGATCTGCATCTATCTCTTTATATCTACAGATTTCATATACATATATATATGTAGATTTCATGTTATATGTTCATATAGATATAGATATGTATCTTCTGTTGCTAATTGGGGGTGAAAGTGTAGGAGGCTGCAGTTAGGGAGCTTGAAGGCTGTGGAGGAAGGGTGAAACATGATGAAGTCTGGGGTGAACTTCATCCTGGGCTCGCCTTTTTGTGTGTTCGGTTTGGTTTGGGGCATGGGTCTCTGAGGGAGAAGAGCTTGCTGTTTTGGGAGGCATGGAACCCTGCTCTGGCTTAAAGAACTCTTTATTACTTCTATGCTGTAATTAACTGACGAGGACTGGACCATATTGCAAATAAATATTTTTTTTCTTGTTAAAAAGAAATGAGAGAGTGAGAAAGAGAAAGAAATTTATTTTAAGGAATTGGCTCACATGGTTGTGAAGGCTTGGCAAGGGTAGGCCCAGGGAAGAGTTGGCAGTTTGATTCCAAAAGCAGTGTGGTGGCAGAATTCCTTCTTGGTTTTTGTTCTTTTAAGGCCTTCAAGTTATTGGATGAAACCCACCCACATTATGTTTTACTGAAAGTCAGCTGATTTAAATGTTGGTCTCATTGAAAAAATACCTTCACAGAAAATTCTAGAATAATGTTTAACCAAATATCTGGATACTGTGTCCAGCCATTGGACACATAAAAATAATCATCACATCCAATAAGTTGATCAACTTTGAAACCTTCAAGTATAAAATTACTACTTAAATTGTTTTATGATTTATAAATGATGACATAACATTACACAGATGTTTTTACCTAGAAAATTAGAGTCTATGGCTCAATGCACTATATGGTAAAAGTATAAACATAACATAGCAGTGGCGGTGCCTTGATTGATAGAGCAGTCTGTGTGGTGCTGTCGTACACAGGAGTTAAATTTAGTCTTTTAGTATTGTGCTAGGTTTTACTGAGAAACTGACAGCCTGATGGCATTTGCGGGAAATGAAGGCCACCTAACTTTGAGAGGACAAATTCTATAGGAAATCCAGGATTAAGGGGAGAAAGATCACAGTCTGAATCTGCTAAAGAAAGAGTAATTCAAAATACTTGACTAATATAGGTACAATTCCTCAACTTTACTCATCCTTTACCACACTTTCCCCCATGCTCTTACCTACTTTTCCATTTACCTTCTAATTTCCTTTTCTTTGGTGTTGCTTCTCATACTCTTCCTTTTCCAAACATACATACACACACACATTTGTGCACATACACACACACATACATTTCCTATAACAGCCTACTCTCACAACTCTGATCGCCACAGATAGCAGCTATAAATCCTACTCCATCAATTCAGATGTGCCACAATTAACCTTTGTTTATTTTATTTTTTTTTACTTTATTTCAATTTCTGATTTTGGACATCATTCGTTTGGGTTAGCTGTAAACCCAGTTTTGTTTTTGTTTTTGTTGTTGTTTGGTCTTCTGCTTTTACCTCGTTGAGTAACAGTTTCAGAGTCTTATGTAGCACCATGATTTAGGCCATTGCTTCACACTGTTTGTTAGTAATAATAAATCTATAATTCTGGTCCTCATGAAAACCTTAGGTCTAGTGGCTCTCTGCACCTCTCTGTGCCAGGTTGGCGCTCTTGACTTTATGCCTTCTTGGATCCCGTCTTCCTAGATGCATCATGGGGCAAGGCTGAGTATGCAATACTGACTTCCTAGGTTGCTGAGGAATAAATGCATGAATAAATACATTAAAATCCAAATCTCTAAGTGAAGACTCATTCTGAATTATTATCTGAGGTGGCTTCTTGCCAAAAAGAAGGATGTATTTGAGAAAATGTTGGAAGGTACCCATGGAGGTGATACTAAAAGAAGGAACTTGAGGAAAAGGGAAAATAAAGGAAAGCAACACTAAGAAATATAGGGAACAGGAGTGTTAGAGAAAATGCAAATTCTGCATCAAGAGCCTATGGAAGAGGGGAGCTGAAAGGATTATAAGCTATGGCTTTGCCAAGGATGGTAGTCAATGAGGAAGGTAGGAAAAGGATGATGGTTTTCATTGGAGACATCATGTGAGTCTTAAAAAAAGAAACAGGAGTATAGACATATTACCCATACTAACTAGAAGTATTCCCAGAAGCTGAGATCTAAAACCTTTACATCTTTTCCAATAAACCACCCCACCACTAGTTGGAGGGCCTTTTATGGTGAAGAACGGAGGAAGCAGGGGAGTGGAGGATGAAAGGCAGAAGTTCCAGCAGTGTAATTAGCAACAAATTGAGAATAAGATATATGTATATGTGTATGTGTATGTGTGTCTGTGTGCCTGTGTGTGTACACACAGTTGGGGCATTGCATGCTGCCATTTTCTTATTCCTGAGAAGATGAAGTAGATCCATTCTCTTTGGTAACCTACAAGCTCCTCTCTCTTTATCTTCTCTCCCCACCTCTCTCTAGTCTAGAGAAATTATTACTTTTTATGTTT
Organism: Ailurus styani; assembly: GCA_002007465.1. Lineage (NCBI taxonomy): Eukaryota > Metazoa > Chordata > Mammalia > Carnivora > Ailuridae > Ailurus > Ailurus styani. Next base: position 748,959 of record LNAC01000339.1, read on the forward strand.
TTCATTACTCAACATATCACTTCATCTGTGTATGTCACTTCATGTATGTGGGCCATTCCTACTGAACTATTAACTAGGCAGGCCTTAAAATTGTAACTAATCATCCTTGTCCAGATATATATTAGACTTTATAAAATCAATGTTTTCTGCATAGTGTTCTTTTTGCAGCTACCCTTTGCTTATTTTAATGACAGGATTAGATATTTCTCAAAAGAAGGACCAAATTGTATAATCGAGGTGGTTGAGCCCTTGTTATTCCATATTCATGTATAGATGTGTTATTGTTCCTTTTTTTATATCTACACTATTTTTTTCATTCTCTTTGCTACCACCCTACTCAAGTTTTAAATTATCTAATACAACAGTGTCTTTAAAAATAAATTACAATTACAAAAGATTACAATTTTTTCTAGCACTCTTGAGATATTATTGACATATAACATATGTAAAGTTTAAAGTGTACAATGTGATGATTTGATACACATATGTACTGCTAAATGATTACCACGAAGTAGTTAACATCTCCATTCTTTCATGTGATTGCTTTTTGTGGGTGTCTGACAATAACATTTAAGGTCCCTTGACAACTGTCAATGATATAATATGGTGCTGTTAACCACAGTCACCATGCTGTACATTAGATCCCCAGATTTTATTAACCTTGTAGCTGGAAATGTGGGGACATTATTTTTTGGTCAGGAAAAATTGTCTCCCTTAATGTTAGTGACAAAGATCCATATTCCTTTGAATCAAAGGGCATACATTTAGCCATTCTCTTCAATATAGGGTGAAGAAACCAAATAATTATTAATGTATCACAATACTAACCAAGCCATACAAATAATATGTTAACTCAGATCCGATTGATGATTAGAAAACTTGGTGGGACTTTAGAAGGAAAAAAAAAACAACACTAGGCTATTAGAAACAGTGAATATGTTATATTGGTTTCAGAACAGTGACTATTTTATGGGAAAAAGTGAATTATGGAAAAGGTAATGAAGATATAAACTATAATTAAGATATACTGAAGATAGAACTATGATTATCACTTTGAATTTTCAAGTAATTATATTAGAAAAAGCATGTTGGGCTCCTTGTTCGGTGGGGAGCCTGCTTCTCCCTCTCCCTCTACAGCTCCTCCTGTTTGTACTCTCTCTATCAAATAAATAAAGTCTTTAAAAAATAAGTCAAAGAAGTAGATAAAAAGAAAAATAATAAGACTCAGAGCCATCATTATGCTAACCATAGATAAAAATTGAAAAAAATGTGAAGAATTAGTTATATTTCAATAATGCTCAAGTTGGAGAATGAAAATGGAGAAATGAAATAGGCTGTCTTGTCTTATGAATAGACCATGGGATATGGAATAAAACAAATGAATTTAAAATTTCACTCTGCTACTTAGCCACTCTGTGACCTCCTTATTGACATCTCTGAATTCCATTGTTTCTGTGTGTAAAATAATTCCTCTTCACTGAATTATGGTGGATTACTATGAAGACTTGAACATCACCAAAATGAAAACAACCTAGCACATGGTGGATGGAAAAATTGATGTAGCTTCTTGTTACTTAGGCCTTGTAGGAAACACAGAGATGTATGTATGTGCAAATTCCTGCCACAAACATTTGAGAAAGTTGGACAATAATCCTTAACATTCTTAGCAATTTTTCTTTGCATGACTCTCAGAAGCTCTTTTGCAAAATCAGTAATTCTCTTGGTCATATCGGTAAGAGGGTTTTGTGGACAAAAGGTTCTTACAACTGCAAACTATGAGAATTTCCATAATCTGAATTACCAAAAAATGTTTTTTTTAATATTTATCATTACTTGTTTGTCATGAATGGTCTTTATCTGTCAGTCACCATTAAAATCTAATGTCTTTGTGCACCTATGTTGGATCTTACCCATCTTTTCATACCATTCTATTTCTAACACTGCCTAATACTTATTAAAATTTGAGACAAATTGACTTAATAAGAGTACTTTATGTGTGTTGGTATAATTATATTAATGAATCATTTTTCTCATGATATTAAATTCACGTTCTGCTAAGCTTTGAGAAGAGAGAGAAGAAACAAAGCCACATAGTTAATTTCTGTAAAATCTGGAATGAGAAGCCAAAATAAATTTAATAATTATAACTATAATAGCTAATATTCTTAGCTCCAGCTACATGCCAGACACTGTGTTACCTGCTTTTCATGGGATACCTTACTTAATGCTCACAACAACTTAGTGAGATAGGCATGCATTGTACAGAGAAAGCTAAAGCTTAGAGAATTGAATAACTAGCCCAAGGTCATACAACTTACATTCAGTATACAGTGGAGCCTAAGAAACCTGCATGCATGCTGCTCCATTCAATTACCAAATCTATGTAATCACCATTTTGATTGTAATTAAATTTGATTGTAATCACCTACTTGATAAATCAAAACTAAATCCAAAAAACTAAATAATGTATGCAACAGGATAGAACACCTAATTTATATATTGTATTTCTATCTATTTTCATATCCCCCAAAATAATACCTATATTTTTATTTACTGTATCTTGATTAGGAAAATAGCTTTCTTTCCATAAATAACAATTTATTGGAATTAACATACATACTGAAAAACCACAGATTTAATATGTGCAATATAATGTAAAAACGGAGAGGTAGGTTGTAAAAACCAGGTATGCAGGGTTCTTCACATTTTCTTAGTTTTAAGTATGTTTATTCACAGGTTAAACAATACCCTTAAGTTTCTGAATTAATAAAAATCTTGTTTGAAGTAATTAAGACTTGATTATATAGCTTTTGAATGGAGAGAAGATAAAGCTGTTTTACTGGTTTACAGTATTTTTTAATTGTGCACAAACTAAATTTAAAAAAAAAGAAATCAGCATAAAAAAATAGGTAATGTTGGCAAGTAAATTTCTCCCATAGAGAATCAGTAAAATTACCATGGCTACCATAATAATAAAAAGTTAAACAAATCTGAGAAAGATTGTTTTCTTATTTTTCATCTTTTTATATTTTGTATGTACTTTTTTTGTTTGTACTTCAGACCTATCAATTTATCAAGTATATTTAATTTAGTAACTATGAACACATCTGTAATTAAAAGAATTATTCCCAAGTGTCATAAAAGCAGATATGTAGAATTTTTCTCGCCACAGGAAACAAGATTCTTGTGCATTGTGTATAACTTTTATACACACTCTTAAAAGTCTTAGTGGAAATTGCATGTGTAAAATACTTCCTTTTTATCCTGACAGCAAATTGGAAATTAATCTCCTGGTGTTTTAGAGTTGAATTATCTCACATGTTCCCCCAACCAGGGAATGGACAAGTTCTAGAAGCACTCATTTTATTTTATTTAATTAATTAATTTATTTTTAAAGATTTTATTTATTTATTTGACACAGAGAGAGAGAGATCACAAGTAGGTAGAGAGGCAGGCAGAGAGGCAGGCAAAGAGAGGGGGAAGCAGGCTCCCTGCTGGGCAGAGAGCCCAATGCGGGGCTCAATCCCAGGACCCTGAGATCATGACCTGAGCCGAAGGCAGAGGCTTAACCCACTAAGCCACCCTAGAAGTATTAATTTTAAACCTTTGATTCCTATCAACATAAATAATGGGAATTGTATATCGTGGATTCCTAAGCAGTAATACCAATATTTTCATTCTGTTATCTATAAGCTGAATAGGAAAAGAAATGGTATTCTGATTATAGTTTAAGAATTTCTAATAATATTATTAAGTAGGCTTTTACATACAGGCATTAACCAGTCCAAATTTTTCCCATTGTCCTAATTGTCACATTTTCTTGTTTTAAAAGCATGAAAATAAGTATGTGTTTTCTCCTTGCAAATTTTAGGTATGTGTTTAAGCTAGTTAGAAGCTGACGTTTGAAGTTGGCGAGTTTTAATTTTCTCCTAGTGGGTCCTAATCTTAGGAAGGAATTGAAGACGATTCTCAAGTTGCTGAGTTCATACTAAGAACAATGAAATTTCTGAAGCAAATAGAGAGATAAAGAAGTAATAACACACATTTATAGTTTTGGAATATCAAAAGAATATACAAGAAAATCAGTGGCTGTTCTGTTTCAGAAACAATCCATAGAATCACCTGAAGATTGATATGTTTCTGTAGCTACTTTTCAAGGAAATTTTTTATTAACAATACTTATTTCTGTAGATATTAAAAGAAAAAGAATAAAACGTAAATCCGTTCTTCTCATCACATGTTGAAAATTAGATGAAGTATTTTTATTTATGACCCTTCCTTCTTTTCCTCTGAACCATTAACCTCAATCTTCCTTGGAATCAAATGAAAAATTCAGATAAAACAGAGTGAAATAATAACATATATTGTGAATTTTTTCCTCTGAATTGTGTTTTAATATTTTATACAATTTTAAATATTTAATATCATTACTACTTTTTTGTAAACTTGTTCTTTCAGGTTGGCTGCTATGATATTCAGGAATTTGTCTAGACAATCAGGTTATTAAATTATTTTGTACTTTGTTTAGTTGAAAATATGCTTATGTGAAAATGAGATTAAAGTAATAGAATGATTCCTGTTTTCAAAGCATGATAACCTTGTATGATAATGTTGCTTGGTTACCTGGGAAGTTATTGGTTCAACCAATAGACCAACCAATAGAGCAACCAATAGACCTGGTTCAACTGGGAGAAAGAAGACTTTATTTAACAAGGATCTGTTAAGTTTAGTTGTGATTTAAGGGGGAGGGAAAAAATGATCTAAAATAAAAGGCTAGAAATAGCTATTTAACTATGACATGCCCTGGATTAAAATTAATACCCAACACGCTGGACCAGAAGGAGGCACAAAAAAGGGCAGTTCACTAAGAATTAGGAGGTTTAGTGGTTCATGGTCTCAGTTTTGCCAGTTGGACACCTCTCAGGATTCTTAAGGAGTTTGTAATATCTATTTTTTCTAAAGTCGATTCTAGTTCTAATCTCCTACAATTATGCTTTCCTTGGGATGTTACTCTTCATATATTCTTGAACTGCTTAAAGCATTTCTCTAAATTATAATCTATTTCTTCTTATAAACAAGTTTTATATCATTGCAATGATATGATGCACTCCTTTCACTAAAACTTTATATGTGGAAATGAATCATACTAAGTTGTTTTGATATATCCTCAGACTTGTCTTATAAATTGTAAATAGTGTATTATTTGTCTACATTCAGAATGATTGCATGTTGCACATATGTCATATTTGCAGGTATAATGGTATACATCTGAATATACCCAATTGACTATGAGACAAAATATGAAAAATTACAAATACAAGGAAGGTCTGACTGAGGATGGCTCTGATGAATTTAGGAGAGAACATTAATAGTTCACAATATGGAAATAGGTAAATAAAAAATGACCACAGTGATTAGTCATAAAAATAAAATCTTTCTGAATCTTTTTGCAACAAATGTCTGATCTTATGGGTGTGAGAGTGCAGAACATAGAAATGCAAAGTGATTTTAAAAAATTATTTTTAATAACAGATTCAGTGTTTTTTACTTACTCATTGAGATAACCTGACAGTTGTTTGGCTATAAATTTCATTTTTTTTTGTCCCTCAAAATCTTGGTCTCTACTGAATATTGTTCTCCTTTTTCTAGAAACCTCTGCTGCACTTAAAAAAAGTTACCAGACTTATAATATTAGACATATTTAGCAGACTGAACCACAGATTTCAGAAACAGGCAAAATAGGATAAAAGCTCAGCCTAATATATTTTACCAGCTTTGAAGAAAAATGGTATATGTAGAATGAAGCAGACTTATTAGATGAACCAATATATATGTGTGTGTGATTGAAGATTCTGTTGATATAATTATGTATTTAAACAGACAAAACAAAATAGCTTTAGAGAAAAAAGTCTCAGAGATGCTATGAATAAGTAAACATTTTTAAGTCCAAAGCACAATGGATATGACATCTTCTTGCCTAAAAATTGTTAAATTTAACTTTTCTTTAAATGAGACTAGAAACCCAGCCAAAGGAAACATATCAAACTTTGGTTTAAGTAGGTAAAAGTTTAACATATTTTAAAATTTAATGTAAAAAGTTTCTTTAAAAAATTATATTTATGCATTTCCAGTACTTTTCCAAGCCCATTTTTTTATATTGTTCAGTACCGTTTTGTTTTGCTTTGTTTTGTTTTCCCTAAAGTAAGGCCTTGTTCTTTAGCAGTTAGATGTGCTGAAATATATCTAAGACTTATACTTTTTTTAGAATAGATCATTCTATTTATAAGTATGGTTTCACAAATCTTTAGTGTCATAATTTCATGTAATGAAATTTATAATATTCTTAATGTAAGTTAATTTCCTTCCTATGTTATTGCAAAGCAGTTCTGCAATCAGTTGATTCATTGTAACCTACTTTTAAGATGTGTGATTATTTCCCACCTTAATGATATTCCATTCAAATAATTATACATAGACTTAATAAGAAGAGAAATTTTCTTATCTGAAAAAATGGTTTCTTGGAGAAGCTGTATAAATCAAACTTGAACCTTTTATAATTTGAATTTTCTTGGGTTGTTACAAAGCAGCTGAATATCTCTTACCATGACATGAAACAAGAAAATTTCATATATCTAAACCTGTATTTATAGCTATACTTTAATGACACTTTTGATTTTGACAGAGAGGGAACACCAAAAATACTGAATCCTAATAGATACTTCATTCACAATTGTGTCTAAAGATTTATCCAATATTTAGAATCACAAAGTAGTAAATTAATCTCTACTACCATTGCTCTCAGTCATTCAATCCTTCCTTGTCAAAAAGTTTGATGAGTTTCTTATTCTAAATGCATTGCTGTCTTCCTTAGTCATATTTTTATTTTAGTTTTCCATTCGAGGCAATGGGAAGAAATTTATAACTTGTCACTTTAGAGGCTAAGCCCAATCATCCTAGAAATCAAAACCTTATTATTCAAGTCTGTTTTTTTCCTTTCCTAGCCTCCCCATTTCATAGTTGGGATTGAGAACTAATATCTGAAATTTAATATGAGTAACTTAAACTAACATAGTTAGCAATATCTACTGAACTTTTCCTACATAATGAGGCATGCCTCTGAGCAAAGAACTTTGGGGAAGTGGACAGTGAAAATTTCACATTGCAAATGCCTGGGTCACTGCTTTCTCAAATTGAGTCGGAGTGCTCCAATGCATCTCAGCTTTTCAGCCTACAGAATAGGGTAGCAGGGAAAGTTAACTGTGAATTTTCAAATCTACCACTGAGCTCAAACTCCTGTTCTTTTTGTCTAGTAAGTTTCTGGTGTTGTTTATAAGTAATTAGTCTTTCTGACTAGGCTATGGTTACCTTTATTTTTTTTAAAATTTATTATTATTATTATTATTTGCCCAGGGGTACAGGTCTGTGAATCATCAGGCTTACGCCTTTCACAGCATTCACCATAGCACAAAACCTCCCCAATGTCCATAACCCATCCACCCTATCCCTACCCTCCCACTCCCCAGTAACCCTCAGTTTGTTTTGTGAGATTAGGAGTCTCTTATGGTTACCTTTCTTAAATGTTCTTTGACTTTACCATTATTGCTTTATTATAGTTTAAAATCAGCATATCAGCTAGTACTTATCTTACATTTTCTTCAACCAAATGCAATAACTTTAGAAGAGTTGTAACCTAATATTTTTTTTTTCCTGTTCAAGAAAATTAAGTTTAGGGTGCCTGGGTGGCTCAGTTGGTTAAGCCGCTGCCTTTGGCTCAGGTCATGACCCCAGGGTCCTGGGATCAAGTCCCACATCAGCAAGGCTCACTGCTCAGCGGAGAGCCTGCTTCTCCCTCTCCCTGTGCCTGCTGCTCTGCCTGCTTGTATTCTGTCTCTCCTTGTCAAATAAATAAATAAAGTCTTAAAAAAAAAAGAAAAAAAAGAAAATTGTTTAGATCCTACTTTTTCAAGGACAAATTTATATTTATTATTGTATCTAGGTTCTCATTGTCAACTGACATTTTTTATAGATCTTCCATTTTGTTTTCCATTCAACGTTTACAAAAATCTTCAGTCTCAGCAAACTTAACACTACCTTTTCTTTTCATTTGTGAAAGAAATTTGGTCTACTAAGGTAAATCCCTTTAGTATGAACATCTCCCTTTCTTAGCTATGAAACATCCACTTCCATCCTTCTTCCTTTTATTTCCCTATCCATAACTTTATTCATACCCTACTCTATTCCTTTTCTCTTATTATCACCTGTGTAATTATCTCTCTCTCCCCACGCTGAGAAATAATCTTCAATTTTTCCACATCTTAAGGGACCCTGCGATCCCTAAAGTTATTTTTATTTTTCTGTTGATTTTTCCTTCACTTCAAACATCCTTGATAAAATAATCTATGTCTTCTGCCAAAGTTTTTTTTTTATCACTCACTCCTTATAGTCAGATTCCTGCCTTTTTTTGAAATTGTTCTCTCAAGTATCAGTGGTAACTTCATAATCAAATTTAGTGAGTCTTGGGATGCCTTGACTATTGTGTTTATCTCCCTTGAGTGCATAATGTATTTTGATGGGTAAATATCTTTGAGGCAAAGTAACTACTACACCTAATTTTTAAAAATTTTACAATAGCCTATATTAAGTCCAGTGTAACTTTACAGATATATAATGAGCATGTGTTTTTATGGGTATACAAATAAATTAATTAAATACTGATTCAGGAAGAAATCAATTTTTTGTCAATTGAAAAATACATTTTCCTTAACTGGAAACAAAATGTGAGATTATAAAATAATCTCTATCTTCCTAGGGAAGAATTCTCATCTTCTATAGGGAAACTGTATAATTTTAAAATAGAAGGAGCTGTAATCTTGATACTCATCAATAAACCTGCTGAAGATGTATATATTTATTAGGTTAACACATTTTAGTGAAATTTGTCAAAAATTTAGGTTAGGTCCATCTAAACATATTCATATTCATTTAATATTTTCTGGAAAATATTAAGGGCTAGATACTTGGATAGGGAAAATCTGAAAACAAAACAAAACAAACCACATAATTTCCGACCTCAAGCCTCTACTGTTTCCTTCAACATGACAGGAAGATCAGGAATATAATGAAAATAATTGACAATGGTAGAGATGAGTATAAAGTCCAGGCTTGCTAATAGTTCTAGAAGGAATAACAAGAAATGGTCTCGGAATAAATGATGTCTAATGTGAATTTTAATGGGTAAGACCTTAGCCATAGAAAAGTATAAGATAAAAGGTTAAGGTAAGTCAGGACATTCTAGGAAGCTCAAGAAAGTCATTAAGGCTAAAACGTACAGTGTTGGCAAGAGTGGAGGGAGGGAATAGAGATAGTCTAAATGTGAAGGAAGGGCCACATTCTAAAAATTCAGGTATGTATGCCTATGCAGAGCAATGCAGGCTTCATCCTTAAGCGAAGTAGACTACTTGAAGAATTTAAGGATAGGAATGACAAAAAAATGAATACAGTTCTGGCCATCATATGGAGAATAGACTAGAAATGGGAAAGATTAAATTCTTTGTCTTTGAATGTTATGATAAAAAGTAAAAGAGAGAGAGAGGACTTTTAATGTTCCTTATACATTTACAATAGAAAGTCTTATAGTAAGGCAAACCTTTATTTAAATTATTTCTTGTGTGGATGGAAGACTGTCTTATCTCCATTTCCTTTTTAAAAATAGACTGAGTGATGCCAAGGCACGACAAAAGCCACAGGCCATAGGCTACTCTTTGATAAACCCAGGATTTTTTACTTTTTTCTGCTTGTTATACTTACAAAGAATAGTTATGTTTGTTTACAAATGACAGTTTAATGGTTTTTGCAATTAGAAAATTTAATTTAATAGTGTAAAACAATGAGATACAAGGGAAAAAGAAAAAAAAACTATTTTTGTTTTTATAAAACTCAATGGAATGATGTAAGAAAGAAATTCAAGGTTCTTAAAAGATTATATCAAATGGTTGTGGGTGTGATAATTTTAGAAGATACTGGAGGAGAAGAATGTATTAATTTCCTACTGTTGCTATACCATATTACTAAAAGAATCTAAAAGAATAGTAGCTTTAAATAACCTCTGGAGGTCAGAAGTCCATAATCAGTCTCAGTGGGATAAAATCAAGTTGTCAGCAGGGCCATGTTCCTTCAGGAGGCTCAAAGGTATAATCTACTATTCACCTTTCTGAACTTCTAAAAGTTACCCTAGTCCTTGGCTTTTGTTCCTCTTCCATCCTCAAAACCTGCAATGGCTTCATTTGGACTTCTGCTTCCATGATCACATCTCTTTCACTAATTTTGACCTTCCTACTTCCCTCTTATAAGGACCAATCAGATAAACCAAGATTATCTCCCAATCTCAAGATCTTTAATTTAACCACATCTACAGAATTGCCTTTGCTATACAAAGGAACATTCTCAGGTTCTGGAAATTAGAACATGAACATCTTCTAGGTAGCCCTTATTTGGTCTACCATAGGAATAAAACCAAAATGTATAGGTATCCTATACTCAAAATTGCATGTTTTCTCTGGAAGAAATCAAATCCAAATAAACCAAAAAGAGAAGAATATGGATGTATTTCATGGTAAGAAAGGAGGAAAGGAAGGTAGGAAGGAAGGGGCGGAGGGAGTGAGGGAGGAACAGAGAGACAGAGGGAGGACCCAAGTGCCAACTCTGGGAGCATAGTCACAAGTCTCAAAGTCCTTCGTCCTTTATTAAAACACACATATGTTGTAGCTTAAAATCAAATGTATTACCTTTTTAAAAAGGATTCCTGATTTAACTTCTTTTTTTTTTAAATTAACTTACGATTTCATCCTTATAGCATCAATCCCTATTGACTTATAATCATCTGCTAGGTGTAGAGAGGGTAAACTAGCTTAAACGTAGTCCCCTAAGAGTTTCCTATTTATTATCACTCTTTTCCACACCCAACCTCCCTGCCAGGGCTGAGTCAGACAAAGTTTCTCAAGGGTGGCAGGGAAAGTGGGAGGAAAAGGAAGAATATAAACCAAAAAATTAGAGAGAAACTAACCACTCTTTCATGTCCCACGATAGAAATTCCAGCTTGAAGCAGGTCTTAGTCAAGGGAGTTGGTTAAATTGAGTCCAAACTCTTGATAATAGACTAGACATTCTTAGTAAGTTGAGAGAGTGACCCACAACTGCCTATTATCCATGACTGAGGAAAAAAGTCAGGAATCATGCTGGCTAGTTCATCCACAAACACAGATTTTCCCCAGTAATAAAACATAAATGATTTAGTGGGAAACAGAACATTTTTTGTATTTTGCTTACATAGTGAATTGTTTTTTAATGAAGTCATTAAATATGCTCTGTTAGCATACCATATTAGGAAAGAAGGATTGGACCCAAGAAGAAATGAAGGCTGTATGTTTTAAGATTTTCTTCATTCCCTCTGTACTCAAGTAGAATCAGTGGAGCATAATACAAAGTGAGAAACAAGCTCATAGAGTCTTAATACTTTAATGGTCAAGTGTCTGTGGTCAATGGAACTGTTTACGGAAATTTATTTCATTTTGTAACAAATATAGAAGACATAGTATAATTTATGTATTTAAAGAAAAGCACTTTTAATAGAAAGATAAAACATAAATTTAAAAAAAATTGGCAAGCAGTGGTGAACATTCCACAAGTACAAGAAAGGATTATAGTGATTGCTTATGTCATATACCTTTCCCCCAGCTATTCACTTTGTTTTGATTGAAAGCAATTGCCATTCAGCAAACAGCAGAATTTACTCTTAAAAATTATTTCATAGAGAAGGTCTACTGCTGAAGTGGCTTGCCTCTTAAATTTTTCCAGCATTTATTAAGATGTGGATTCATTTGACTTTCTATAATATTGCCTCAGCAACAAAATGAGCAATAATTAAGTACAATTGCTATGTAGGTAAATTTAATATATCCATCATATTGAAATATATACACAAAATTATTGGTATGTGCATATATATGTTTATATGTATTATTAGTACATAATATTTTATTTCTTTGTTACGTAACAAGATGTGACACTTCGGTTTACTTTAGTAAGGATTCAGCTAAGAAAAACCTTACTTTAAAAGCTTTTCAGTTACAACCTTATTAGCAGAAAGTTATGTAACTACCATGTTTACAGACTTAGGCTGTTTTTAGTATCTTCCAAATGTGAGTAGTTCATTGAACTTAAATGCTATTTTCTCCCATTTTATAGGTGCAAGGTCACAGTTAGAGCATAGGATATTGCCTATAGCTGAGTTTCTTGTAAAATAGCAAGATCGTAAGACTTATGCAAATTGGCACTTTTTCAATTTAGCATTTTAATTTTGAAGGTCACACTCATAAAGACCATGGAGACTTTTTACCATGAGGCTTCTGAATTTTTTAGAGCATAATTGAACTGTCTAGATGGGGGGGGAGGGATTGAAATACCAGCTATGTCATCTAACTCATCATATTACTTACACAACATTTTTTTCATAATGCTAATAAAACTTTTTATAGGTATGCTTCTTTCCTGAATTGACTACAGCATTCTTTGTAAGGCACACTTAATTGAGAGTTGTTGAGTAACCTAAATGTGTCTCTAGTTTTCTCTAGGGTAACCTATTCCTCCTGACTATTGTCAGGATCAAATATTGCTTATTAGAGTTGCAGGGTCAGCATAGAAGTTTAGGTGTGAGCTTTAGGAATAGGTAAGAGGTGGAAGAAGGATGGACAAATGGACAGTCATTGAAACATACGTGAAGACCTAACTTATATTTAAAATAGCAATCTAATGTTGTTAAACCTCAATTGATACAAAAACAGAATGAATCCAACTGTAAAAATGTTAACTATTTCTAATTTGATATATAACATTTATTTTAATGAATCCCAACATTAGGAGTGCCTTCAACCTCTTTACTTACTGTGGCCATGGTCAGCATTGCCAGTTCTTCACTGCTTGAAGTGAGCATTTTGCTGGTTTTAGAAAAATCTGATACAAAGCTTTGAGTTGTGTAGTTCATTATTCTGAGTTAAGTATATCTCTCTTTGAAACTTTTTTTTTTAAGATTTTATTTATTTATTTCACAGCGGGAGAGAGATCACAAGGAGGCAGAGAGGCAGGCAGAGAGAGAGGGGGAAGCAGGCTCCCCGCTGAGCAGGGAGCCTGATGCAGGCCTCGATCCCAGGACCCTGAGATCATGACCTGAGCCGAAAGCAGAGGCTTTAACCCACTGAGCCACCCAGGCACCCTCTTTGAAACTTTTAAAAATAATTTATATTTTCATTTTCTTATTAGTTCTTAAAAATGAAAATTCTCTCTAAAACTGCCCTGGAATTCTGGTGAATTCAGTCTGCTTAAGCTTATTTTATTTTGTTCAAACCTTTACCCTGAAGAATGAATAGGGATTTACTGGTTTGGATTTTTAAAATGCCAAGCTTAGTTTGATGCAATTATTACATTCAAAATTTACCATTTACCATTATTTTAAAAGAGTTTATTTGCTTTTTTCATGTTAAGTATTTTATCATAAATATTGAGAGAACTATTGCAACTGGATACCTCTTTTCCTGATGGGGAATTCTCTAGTGTCTGTGTTTATTGTGCAACAACTTTTCCCTTTGATGGATCTTAGGTTTTTGTTTTGCTTATTGTTTTTCTTTTTAAAGATTTTATTTATTTATTTATTTTGACAGAGAGAGAGATTACACGTAGGCAGAGAGGCAGGCAGAGAGAGAGAGGAGGAGGAAGCAGGCTCCCTGCTGAGCAGAGAGCCCAATGTGGGCCTCCATCCCAGGACCCTGAGATCATGACCTGAGCCAAAGGCAGAGGCTTTACCGAAGGCAGAGGCTTTAACCCACTGAGCCATCCAGGCGCCCCTTGTTTATTGTTTTTATTGAAACTCAACTGTACAGATGCCTTCTACTGATTTTTGTTCTTTAAGATGCTTTATAGAAGAGAAGAGGGAAAGGTAGAATCAAGTGCATAAGTTGTGCTTAAGTTTTGTGATGGAATGAATTGCCTCTAACCTGAATTCATTAATGAAGCCCTATGTCCCCAGTGTGATGGTATTTGGAAATAGAGCTTTGGGAGGCAGTTACCCTCTCAATTGGATTAAGTAATGAGAATGGGGCTGTAGTCCAGTGATATTGGCATACAGAGGAAAGACCATTGAAGGCACAGAGAAGGTGGTCATCTGCAAGCCAGGAAGAGAGCTCTCACCAGAAACTAAATTTTTTGGTATCTTGATCATGGACTTCTGGCACTTTTTGGTACCTTGATCATGGATTTCCAGCCTCTGGATCTCTGAGAAATGTAAATTCTGTTATTTGAGTTGCCCATTCTATAATATTTTGTTGTGGCAGCCTGAGGAGACTTATGAAAGGATACAGTATGACTATAACTGCGAAACCTTGGCGTGTAAGTCTTACCTTATTTTGTTCTCAGTAAATGAAATACCATATCCTTTGAAACACACAACAAATAATTATAAATAGTAAACAGATAATATAGAACTCTTTATATGTGTATGTGATGGAAACCAGGCCATACTACTTCCACAGCTGATGCACATTAATAAGTTGCCCTTGATATTAATATGATTACAGTAAGCCAAGTGTAACTATGTACTAAGTGATTAGGTTCTAGAAGGGCTCCAAAACTTTGCGCTCTGTAATACACTGGGTGTATATGTGGTAAACAAGATCTTTTTTTTTTTTTAATTTTATTTTTATTCTTTGCCCAAGGGGTACAGGTCTGTGAATCATCAGGCTTACATCTTTCACAGCACTCACCAAAGCACAAACCCTCCCCAATGTCCATAACCCATCCACCCTATCCCTACCCTCCCACCCCCCAGTAACCCTCAGTTNTAAACAAGATCTTGACTACTTTATATGAGCAAAGATATAATGAGTTAATGGTTTTTGGGTGATTGTAGTAATAAAAAAGGAAGAAGTATTGAAATCAGATAAAATCAATTTATTTTATTTTATTTATTTATTTGACACACAGAGAGAGATTACAAGTAGGAAGAGAGGCAGGCAGAGAGACAGGGAGAGGAGGAAGCAGGCTCCCTGCTGAGTAGAGAGCCCAATGCGGGCTTCGATCCCAGGACGCTGAGATCATGACCTGAGCCGAAAGTAGAGGCTTTAACCCACTGAGCCACCCAGGCGCCCAGATAAAATCAATTTTAAGTAAAAGCAAGGTTGTCCATGTATGTGGTTTTTCTCTTCAGGGACTAGTATAGAAAGTTTATGTTATATTTCTAAAACTTTCCTTGTGGATGATTTAAAATTAAGTATTGATTTGGTTTCTATTTACATGTTTGGGCCCTTGGTGATAACTACAGTTCCACTTTTGTCTCTTTATTCCTTATAAATAGAAAATTAAATGGTCAGGTAGTATGATATATAAGCATATTTGACACTTAAGATCCAATTCTATAGAGTATTATGCCTATAGAAAAATGTTTGATTTTTTTTTCATTTTTTTAAGATTTTATTTATTTGACAAAGAGAGAGATCAGATCACAAGTAGGCAGAGAGGCAGAGAGAGGGGAGGAAGCAGGCTCCTTGCTGAGCAGAGAGTCCGATGTGGGGCTCGATCCCAGAACCCTGAGATCATGACCTGAGCCGAAGGCAGAGGCTTTAACCCACTGAGCCACCCAGGTGCCCCTGAATTTTCATTTATTTAAAGTTATATCAAAAGAAGTTATAACAAACTAAAGTTATTTTGTGAACTATTTACAGAAGGCAAAAAATAAATTTGCATGTATCATATAAAAAACATCTAAAGATTCCTGGCTAGCTCAGTTGGAAGAGCATGAGACCCTTGATCTTTGGGTTGTGAGTTCAAGTCCCATGTTGGGTGTAGAGATCACTTAAAAAAATAAATCTTAAAAAAAGATAATATCCAAGTTTTATTTTATCACCTGTAAAACAGTTTAGATGCTAACCATAACAGCAAAAATTAAATTTGCGAGAAATCAAAGTTATAACATGAATGAAGGGCAAAATCACAGCACAAAATAAACAAAATATTAGCCCCATGAGAAGAGTTTTTACGAAGTTTACTTAACAGGTTCAGTCTGAATGATAAGTCGTTTAATGTATATCACTAAGGAAGAAAACTCATGAGTGTAAAGAGTTTTATTCATTTTATAATATTTTTATATCATCCAGCTAGGAAGTCAAAGGGCTTAAGGCTACCATCTGTTTATAAATATGTTAACTTATTTTCTTGAAACAGTTTCTCTCTTCTCTGTTTTCCATTTAAGAAGGAAAAGAAATCACAGTCTCCAAAATTTGCAATTTCTAAGTAGTGAACAGGACATAGTTTTTTTAGTACCTCACCCATATTTAAGAAATAAAAACACTAAACTAGGTAATCAGTGTATGCTGAGTTAGGCGAAACAATTATTATGTGAAATAAAATCATCCTCACTCTCATGCATAACCAAGGAATTTTAAAATTTGTCAGAGAGAAATAACAGGGAGCATAAAATACCGTGAAAGTTCACTATTCAAATAGTCCTAAATTCCTGAAAATTACCCTATGAAACTTTAAAGCATANCCGAAGGCAGAGGCTTTAACCCACTGAGCCATCCAGGCGCCCCTTGTTTATTGTTTTTATTGAAACTCAACTGTACAGATGCCTTCTACTGATTTTTGTTCTTTAAGATGCTTTATAGAAGAGAAGAGGGAAAGGTAGAATCAAGTGCATAAGTTGTGCTTAAGTTTTGTGATGGAATGAATTGCCTCTAACCTGAATTCATTAATGAAGCCCTATGTCCCCAGTGTGATGGTATTTGGAAATAGAGCTTTGGGAGGCAGTTACCCTCTCAATTGGATTAAGTAATGAGAATGGGGCTGTAGTCCAGTGATATTGGCATACAGAGGAAAGACCATTGAAGGCACAGAGAAGGTGGTCATCTGCAAGCCAGGAAGAGAGCTCTCACCAGAAACTAAATTTTTTGGTATCTTGATCATGGACTTCTGGCACTTTTTGGTACCTTGATCATGGATTTCCAGCCTCTGGATCTCTGAGAAATGTAAATTCTGTTATTTGAGTTGCCCATTCTATAGTATTTTGTTGTGGCAGCCTGAGGAGACTTATGAAAGGATACAGTATGACTATAACTGCGAAACCTTGGCGTGTAAGTCTTACCTTATTTTGTTCTCAGTAAATGAAATACCATATCCTTTGAAACACACAACAAATAATTATAAATAGTAAACAGATAATATAGAACTCTTTATATGTGTATGTGATGGAAACCAGGCCATACTACTTCCACAGCTGATGCACATTAATAAGTTGCCCTTGATATTAATATGATTACAGTAAGCCAAGTGTAACTATGTACTAAGTGATTAGGTTCTAGAAGGGCTCCAAAACTTTGCGCTCTGTAATACACTGGGTGTATATGTGGTAAACAAGATCTTTTTTTTTTTTTAATTTTATTTTTATTCTTTGCCCAAGGGGTACAGGTCTGTGAATCATCAGGCTTACATCTTTCACAGCACTCACCAAAGCACAAACCCTCCCCAATGTCCATAACCCATCCACCCTATCCCTACCCTCCCACCCCCCAGTAACCCTCAGTTTGTTTTGTGAGATCAGGAGTCTCTTATGGTTTGTGTCCTTCCCCATCCCATCTTGTTTCATTATTTTTCCCTCCCTACCCCCCACGACCCCCCACCCTGCCCCTCAAGTTCCTCATATCAGAGAGATCATATGATAATTGTCTTGTAAACAAGATCTTGACTACTTTATATGAGCAAAGATATAATGAGTTAATGGTTTTTGGGTGATTGTAGTAATAAAAAAGGAAGAAGTATTGAAATCAGATAAAATCAATTTATTTTATTTTATTTATTTATTTGACACACAGAGAGAGATTACAAGTAGGAAGAGAGGCAGGCAGAGAGACAGGGAGAGGAGGAAGCAGGCTCCCTGCTGAGTAGAGAGCCCAATGCGGGCTTCGATCCCAGGACGCTGAGATCATGACCTGAGCCGAAAGTAGAGGCTTTAACCCACTGAGCCACCCAGGCGCCCAGATAAAATCAATTTTAAGTAAAAGCAAGGTTGTCCATGTATGTGGTTTTTCTCTTCAGGGACTAGTATAGAAAGTTTATGTTATATTTCTAAAACTTTCCTTGTGGATGATTTAAAATTAAGTATTGATTTGGTTTCTATTTACATGTTTGGGCCCTTGGTGATAACTACAGTTCCACTTTTGTCTCTTTATTCCTTATAAATAGAAAATTAAATGGTCAGGTAGTATGATATATAAGCATATTTGACACTTAAGATCCAATTCTATAGAGTATTATGCCTATAGAAAAATGTTTGATTTTTTTTTCATTTTTTTAAGATTTTATTTATTTGACAAAGAGAGAGATCAGATCACAAGTAGGCAGAGAGGCAGAGAGAGGGGAGGAAGCAGGCTCCTTGCTGAGCAGAGAGTCCGATGTGGGGCTCGATCCCAGAACCCTGAGATCATGACCTGAGCCGAAGGCAGAGGCTTTAACCCACTGAGCCACCCAGGTGCCCCTGAATTTTCATTTATTTAAAGTTATATCAAAAGAAGTTATAACAAACTAAAGTTATTTTGTGAACTATTTACAGAAGGCAAAAAATAAATTTGCATGTATCATATAAAAAACATCTAAAGATTCCTGGCTAGCTCAGTTGGAAGAGCATGAGACCCTTGATCTTTGGGTTGTGAGTTCAAGTCCCATGTTGGGTGTAGAGATCACTTAAAAAAATAAATCTTAAAAAAAGATAATATCCAAGTTTTATTTTATCACCTGTAAAACAGTTTAGATGCTAACCATAACAGCAAAAATTAAATTTGCGAGAAATCAAAGTTATAACATGAATGAAGGGCAAAATCACAGCACAAAATAAACAAAATATTAGCCCCATGAGAAGAGTTTTTACGAAGTTTACTTAACAGGTTCAGTCTGAATGATAAGTCGTTTAATGTATATCACTAAGGAAGAAAACTCATGAGTGTAAAGAGTTTTATTCATTTTATAATATTTTTATATCATCCAGCTAGGAAGTCAAAGGGCTTAAGGCTACCATCTGTTTATAAATATGTTAACTTATTTTCTTGAAACAGTTTCTCTCTTCTCTGTTTTCCATTTAAGAAGGAAAAGAAATCACAGTCTCCAAAATTTGCAATTTCTAAGTAGTGAACAGGACATAGTTTTTTTAGTACCTCACCCATATTTAAGAAATAAAAACACTAAACTAGGTAATCAGTGTATGCTGAGTTAGGCGAAACAATTATTATGTGAAATAAAATCATCCTCACTCTCATGCATAACCAAGGAATTTTAAAATTTGTCAGAGAGAAATAACAGGGAGCATAAAATACCGTGAAAGTTCACTATTCAAATAGTCCTAAATTCCTGAAAATTACCCTATGAAACTTTAAAGCATAAAATTGAAAATAAAATTAAAGACATCCTGTAATAATTGTGAATTTTCTAGTTCAGAATAAATTCTAATAAAAATAATATATTTTTATTTATTTTTTATTTTTATTTTTTTTTTTTAAAGATTTTATTTATTTATTTCACAGAGGGAGAGAGATCACAAGGAGGCAGAGAGGCAGGCAGAGAGAGAGGGGGAAGCAGGCTCCCTGCTGAGCAGAGAGCCCGACGCGGGCCTCGATCCCAGGACCCTGAGATCATGACCTGAGCCGAAAGCAGAGGCTTTAACCCACTGAGCCACCCAGGCGCCCAAAAATAATATATTTTTAAAATAAAGGTAACATTACTGAGATGAATAAGAATTTAAGAGACGTGAAAAGAATCTTAACATTGAAATTCCAAATCTTACATTACTGCTAATTTGAAGTGAAATCCTTTAGTAAGTTTGATCAAAGTCAGGAGGTTTTCATTTTATTAGTTTTATATTTTTAATTTTTGTTGTGTACTTCTAAGGGAAAGTATGTTAGGTTGGCAGTATGGTTAGGAATGTATGGAAAGTATGGTTAGGTTGCATGTTAGGTTGGCAAAGAAGAAAAAAAAAAAGGAAACAGAAGAAGAGTTATCCTGTGACTTGTTGTAATGAGCCACAATCAGAATAAAACTTCTGATACAACTCTGTTTACTTGCAATTTATCTATTATTATTAGATATTATTGTAGACTTCCCAAAAGCTACTAGAAAAACTTGCTGATCAAGCAATGCTGAGATAATTAGATTTAGTTTAGTAAAGGAGAACATTGCTTCCATAGATTCTTAGTAGATACTCCAAAGAGGAAAATCAGAAAGGATTATTTAAAGTTTTAGTGTTTGGACCTGGTGACTTCAAGGTAGGTCATGCAAAGTAAATAATTGGTTGGGATTGAGCAGAATGATGAGGTTAATGACTTTAGATTTATAGGCATAAAAAGAAGAGTCTTGAAGTAATTCTTAATGAACAATCTGTCTTATCTCTTAGAAATCACTATAGAGCCAACACCTATGATTTTTTAAAGTAGTCCCAGTATTTAGCAGAGGGAAAGAAAAGTAGAACTATCCTCTGCATTGGTGAGTATAGGGCAGAAGAGAATGACTGATTCTAATAGTGTTTCCCACAGGCACAGGGGATCATATTGTTTCAGTTCTCTTTTTTCGTTTTGGTCATTCTTCAGCCTAAAATGGACAATAAACCATTATGGTCCCAGGACGTGATCAATCCAGGTCTACACAGTTGTTTGATGTGTCATGGTCATAGACAGAATTTTTGAAGATAAATACTCCACATTTTTGTTCTTCTTGTTAAAAGATTGATTAGTCTACTATTTTGCACGATCATTGCTCTGCAGCAGAATTTGAACTCTGGAAGCCATATTTGACTCTACAACACAGACAGATACTAAGAGAAGGAATGTAATCCAAGTTTTTAAGCCAGGACTAAGAATGGATCAACTCATGAACTTAATATTCAGTGTAAAGTGGCTTGTGCAGTTTCATGATCCTTTCAGACAAGGCATTCTCTAGTGAAAATATCTGAAACTCCTGTTACTCTATGAACCAAAGCATATAATATTCTTCTCACTTTCCAGGACTTTTGTAAAGCATGAAATGGGAAAACTTTGGGGGTAGGAATAGTACACGATTCTCTTCAGTGATTAAAATTTTTGAACTCCCTCTAGGCCCAGTTGACCTCCTTTTTCTATTAAATCATTTAAGGTCCCTTTGAAAAGGGTAATTGATGGGTTAAACTGGACTCTGGAAGCATCAGAGAGGCCTGTTCCATAGAAGAAAATAATGAGACAGGGCAGAGAAAGCTTTGTGTTCTTCCTTTGACAATCTGCATTGTTAAATAATCTGGGTAGTTTAACAGCGCTTGTATTATACTTTGAGTGTGTGTCAGTTATATAGCTGTTTTTCATTTTTACTCAGTTAATCCTCACAGGAACTTGAAGGTGGTATTGTTATGATCCTCACCTTATTGATACAAAGTGGGTTAAATAACTTCCAACTACCCATTAGGAGACGGTGGTGATGGTGGTCATGGTAGATTTCAAACCCAGCCTTAGGAGTCTTTACTTTTAACCATTATAAAATATGACCTCTCAGGGTATGGATGTGTTAATTAACTCAACTGTGGAATCCTTTTACAATGTATATGTATATCAAATCATCACATTGTATATTTTAAATATATTGAAATTTTATTTGCCAAATATACCTCAATAAAGCTGAAAAACAAAACAAAATACCACTTATCCAAAGTTAGTAAAACTTTAAAAGAAAATAAAAATTAAAACTAAACAAAACTGGGCAAGACTTTATAGAATTTTATTTTGCTTGAAAATGGAAAATTAAAAAGTCCTAAAATATTTACCTAGTGCAGTAGTTCTCCCATATCAGCGGTTTTGTCTTCCGCGGGTTTTTGTTCCTGCAGGCAACCACTTTGATCTGGAAGCAGATGATCCTTCTGATGTAGCATCAGAAGGTCAATAGTCATCTAACGCTACTGCATCATCACTGTGCTTACATCATTCACCACCTTTCATCTCCTCACAGAGGCATTTTACCATCTCACATCATCACAAGAAGAATGAGTATGGTACAATGAGATATTGAGGGAGAGAGACCACGTTCATGTAACTTTTATTACAGTAATTTGTTATAATTGTTAGTCTTTTCCTGTGGTAATTTATAAACTAAACTTCTTCATAAGTATGTATATTTTGGAAAAACATAGTTTATATAGGGTTCAGTTCTATCTGCAGTTTCAGGGTTCTGCTGGGTCTTGGAATATCCCCCACAGATATTGGGTAACTACAGAGTTATGGGCTTTTTGAAGATACACCTTTTACATATGAATGTATTTTCCTAAATGAATTGAGACAGTAAAAATGTCAGAAAATGTAATTAATAGGTTATTTAGTGATTATGAGTTTTTGATCTATAATAAAAAACTGTATTTTAATGTAGAATGTTATATTAGGTTATATTTGACTCCTTTTAATGTGAAAATAAAACAAAGTTGGTCAAAATTTGACAGCTAACTTTTAAAATTACTCAAACCAAGTTTCACTGAATTGTCCAATTAATTCAGCTGATTATTCATAGAGCTAGATTCCATATTAAGATTTTTTTATAAAGTGAAATAATTTGAAATAATCTTTTGCTTTATTATCTTATCTGCTTATTTTCTGTTTACCGAAGGTCTGGGGTCTCCATAAACCAAGGACTGGAATAAATGAAGCATTTCCTTTTTTTTTAAGAACATTTAAAATGAAACGAAGTTCAGGTTCACCTTGAAACATCAAACATCATTTCTAATTATTTGGTGTTTTTTCAAGCTTAATTGGAAAATTGATCATATAAGACTAGTATTTGAAGTGTAAAGAAATATGATCCACAGAGAGAAGAAAGTACTACAAACCGGGTTTGAGGCCTGTGAAAAGCCTTAGCAAGATGCTTAGTCATACGTCAAGAAACACATACTTTAGATCACAGCTTAGAGAAAAAGAAATTTCTAATCCATTATTTTGGTTATTAAATGTGGGAGCAGTGGAAGCAGAGATAACAGGGGGAAGGGAGAATTGGAAATAGACATTACATCGGCCAACTTGGAAAGAAAGGAGAGCAGTTCTGTTTTCATTACAAATAAACCCTAATAGGCATTCATAACCAGAGATTGGCTTCAGACTTGCTATCAAAATGGCAGCAGTTCTGGAGTTTGTGGATTCCAAAAATTTTCAGCCTATTAAATACTTTTTTAGGAAAAGGACCTTTTTATAAAAGTATTTAAAGTAAGTATTTAAAGTAAGTATTTAAAAAATACTTTTTTAGGAAATACTTACTTAGGAAAGAAGTGAAACAATAATTACATAAAGTAACTAATAGTTTCTTTTAAAATTCTAAAACAACAGCAACAAAACAAAGAAAGAAAAAAACATAGTATAAAGTCAATGGGAAGGATGTGCTCTGATTTTGAGAAATGTAATCAGTATGATGAACCTGGCACTCACAAAAGAATAGGACTTGATCTAAACAAGGACTTTTTTATTGCAGAGGGTAAGTAGGGGATAGGGGATTCATTCCCTAATATAAAGCATTCAAGGGAAATTTACCATACTAATCAATTAGCAGAAGTGTTCCTAAGTCTTTGATTGGTTCTTACAGTAAAAGATTTACACTTTTACAAGTAGTATAATTTTCATGAAAAAACACCAAATAGGAAATTATTGATAAAGTAAGGAAAAAATGACTGTATTCTTTTAGTGGATAATAGGTTTTCTTTTAGATTTCCAAAGTAATGTTTGTGCTTGAGTGCAGAATAAACATATAAATTACTATTGAATTATTTGATGTATATTTTAATCCAAAATCACCATTAATCAATGTATGTATTCTGAAATGTGAATTTTCTGAATATTCTGAAATATTTTGAAATCTGAATATTCTGAATGTGAATATATTATGTAGATAATATAAAAAGTCAAGCTTGAAAAATTAGATGTTATTCATTTCATCTTCATATCAGAATACAATTTCACTATTTTTAAATTATACTTTTTAGCTTTCAGACATTGCCATAGGTAGAATAATTTCTTTGTATATTCTGATGGTTGGAAGAATACTGGAATTTGTTACAGTAAAAGGATAACTCACCAGATGAAATGACATGATGCTCATAAATGACCTTTGGGAGTTGTGGTACACTAGCTATTTACCTTTGTGAATTATGATATTTTAGGGTATATAAATCTAATATTTTGCTTATTTCATCGATTTACTTACATCACTTTTATTCCACTCTGTATGATTATAAATGTTTATATCCCCTGCTAATATTGATACCTTTTCTAACATTAGCTTTCTTTAAACATTGCTACATTTCAAAATTACAATTGATGAGATTAGTAATTTCTATGGAGACTTAGTATGTAATAATTGGGCTGTATGGTTTGTTTGGTTTCTTAATTCTTCAATATTTAGGCATACTCAGAGGAAAAAAATAATACTAAATCCTTTTTAGAGGAAGCTCATTATGGCTTTTAATAATGTGAAAGTACTGAGAATATTAATTGAATACAGTGAATTTGAATGATTATGGAGCCACTTTATGAAAACGGATCTGTGGTGAAAGTTGGGGGGGGGGCAACCTGGGTGACAGGTACAGAATTCTGTATTAGGAAGAGTAATTCCTAGGGTTAATTTCTTAGTGCAGTAACTTGAACTCAACTAGTAACTATGTCTGTGTGTTGTATGTATATGAAGGCTGAGGGAGAACTTTCTTCGTTTTTGCAAGAAGAAGAAGAAAAGGAACCAAGAGAAGGGCTGGTAGCAGTCCAAGGAACAGAAGCTAAAATAATTAAATAACTAAATACCTGGAATGAGTGCTAGGCACTTAACTAAAACCATACAATTAAATGCTCACTGGGTAGATATTTTGGTTGAAAGGTGAGGATACAGTTAGGAGGATGCATTGAGTTTGCTTAGGCAGGAGTTTTGTTTCTTACACTGAGTGCTGAGTTATGTGTGTCAGACTAGCTCCAAGACTGAGTGCCAATACTAAATACATATACTTGTGTTTTAAAAAAATGGGTTATTAAAATTAGTTTCAGAAGCAATTTTTTTTAAATGAGGAAAATAGGATTAGAAAACAGAGAGTGAATTTCAGAGTTTCAATGGCAAACTATTTTTTTTCTGGAAGAATTTCCGAAATAAAGTATTCTGTAGCTATAAATGTAGAGCTAGACAACTTAATTATCATTGAGAAAAGTCAGCCTTTGATTTGATTTGGCTTTTGCTCAAGGGTAATGGCCTTTCTTTCTTTCTCACCACAGCAACAACATCATACCAGTCCTCTTTTCTTAAAATTCATATCACTGATAAACAAACAACAAACCATCCAGACAGAGCAATTGTGATGCCGGCCTAATAAATATTGCCTGGGGTTTTTAGTTGTTGTAGATGAGGGTCACAACATGCTTTCATAATGAAAATTGAGCTTCATAATTAATCACTCCAGTTACTGCCAATTCACATTATGAAAACTTACAGCCTATGTGAAGCATCTGTACTCATTAAATGTTTCATTGAAATAGAAAGAGCAGGAACCTCATTTCTGACTCAGCTCAGGGCCTTTGCACAAGTTATTCCTTCTGTCTGGCATACCCTTTTCAACTCTTTCCCTAGCTAATCCCTGAAATCCTAGATTTCTCCACAATCCTCACCAAATATAAATTAGTGTCCTCATTATTTTCTCATATAACATAGCTCTGATAATTCCCTTCTTTATAGTTATGGATTTGTGAGCTTATTCTTCAGTATCAGTCAGTTTCCTCTATTTTTAAGCACCAGAAGAGTATCAGACTGACACTATCTTAAAAGATATAAAGCCACATGTGATCTTTTATTTAAGTGAGAAGGGACACTATTAATTATTAAATAGTAAGGAAAACGGGAATGCCATACTTGGATGCCTTATTGTTACTGACTTCTAAGAAACAAAATTTTACAAAACTTGTTATATTGTTCAGTTCCTTAAAAAAGATGAATTAATCACCTCTGTGATTTCCTTTCTATTCTGAAGCTAGATATTTATCTTCCTAGCAATGCTAGAATTTATGCTGGTTAAACAACAGCATGCTAATTATCTAACCTTTTCTATTGCAAGGAGCTCATTAAGAAATCAGAACATTAAGTTGAGAATATTTAGTGACAAGATTGATAAACTTGATCTAACCAAGCTGTGGTTTTAGCGAAGTACTGATTTATAAGTAATGGCTTAAATGAGCCTCGCTATTTTTACAAACATCTTTCTAGGTAGCAAAGTATATTGCCAATATAATGCAGTGTTAGAATGTTCTCCTATCTCATGAGGTTTTGATATGTAAATATAGTTTGTATTTGGAGTAATAAGCCCCTGACATCACAAATACATAATAGCTACAGAATAATCTTCCCTTTACACCTTTGTAAACACTTGCAAATATTTTCTTTGCAAAATTTAGAGTCAGAAACCAAAGACAAAATTTACTAAGAAGATATGTAATGTGAAATGGTTATACTCATATCCCTAAAATGTTTTACTTTTTGCTTTAACATTTGAGTCTCTCATTTTAAGGAACTTTTGTAGTATGTACAAGGCTTTCAAAATACCCAGAGTAAAATTAAAGACTCACCAGTAATGATAAGAATTTGAGGAAATTGTCCATTGTAGTACAACAAAAAGGAAGAGCTCATCTCTAATGTGTTCATTATGGATTGGAAGTGAGAAAAAGGGTAATTGCATCTCACTTGTCGATTATGTCCACTGTAATACCTAAAACCTTGCTAGATAAATGAAAATTTATGGCAATACCATTTTTAAGGCAGGTTTCTTTCAGAAAAAAACCCTCAATATATAATAAATAGCTACGTTTTTGGTTTAGCTAAAACTCTAGCTCCCAGTGTGTCGTTAATAAGAAGTGGAACACTTCAAGTCAGAAAGCCTTTTCACTGGTTGGTAGAGATAGGATATGGACTAGACTGAAATTTGCTGGTACTCTTTGCTGAGCATCATCATTGAGCCTATTTCATGCTTCCCTATGTGCAGGATGCCAGTGTGCTGAAAATGGTATTTCAGACTAGTCTTTGCATTACCCAGAATATAGAGCCCTCATCCCTCGGTCACTCACATAAAACTGATATAAAATTCATTTTCCTCTTCATTGGTGTTATGGACTGAATGTTTGTGTCCTCCCAAATTCATTTGTTGAAACCCTAATCCCCACTGTGACTGTATTTGCAGATGGGGCCTATGAGAAGGTAATTAATGTTAAATATGGTTATAAGGGTGGGGTCCTGATTGGACAGGATTAGTGTTCTTATAAAAAGAGACCACAGAGCATACATCAAGATGACAGCCACCTACAAGTCAAGAGACCTCAGAATGATACCTTCCTTGGTAGTACAGTGATCTTGGACTTTCTAGCCTCTGGAACTGTGAGAAAATAAATTACTACTATTTTGATCACCCAATCTATGGTATTTTGTTATGGCAGCCCCAATTGACTAATCAATCTCGTTATTCTATAGGACTAAGATAAAGTTCTGTAGGATTCTGGAGTTCTCCCTACATTCCACCCAATCAAAATTGGTTCCTCCCTACTCTGTACTCTCTTGAGACTTGCATGCATCTGTAATAAGAAATTACAGTGTCTGTTATTGTATTTATTTATTAATTCCTGCCTTTCCTTTGGGATTGTTCTGTCCTTGAAAATATCAAGTTCAGAGTCTTACCTAAATGTAGGATAGAGGGAAGGAAGGGAGAGAGGGAAAGGAAAGAAGAGAGGGAGGGAAGAAAGGCCAGATGGAGGAAGAAAAAAGGAAGGCAGAATTGGTAAACAGGAAATCTATAATATCATTGTCATCATAGATGTAGAGATATAATAACCATGACAGCAGATGCCTTAGTAGATCTGAGAAAATAAAAGTTTTAAACAGGTAAGTCTGGGGTCATCTGGGTGGCTCAATCAGTTAAGCATCTGATTCTTGGTTTCAGCTCAGGTTGTGATCTCAGGGTAGTGGTATTAAGCCCCCGGTTGGGCTCTGAGCTCAGCAGTCTGCTTAGGACTCTGTCTCCCTCCCCCCTGCCCCTCCCCCAAGCCCTGTGCTCGCTCCTTCTCTCTCTCTCAAATAAATAAATAAATCTTTTTAAAAAAATAACATGTAAGTCTCACAGTCTCTTATTGGGGCAGGCTGTAGCTTTGTGCTTATTCCTAGTGATACTTCTCTAGGTTTCTAGAAAGATGGATAAGACATTCAACTTGTCACTTGAAATTTGTAGGGGGAACGTTGTCCAGTAAATGTTAAATATTCTAATGTATCAGAAACAGGTAATGACACGTTTTTCAAAAAAACTCCATAGTTGAGAATTACATCTTTATGGACACTGAGAGCTATTAAAATAATCTCTAGGAGATTCCCTAACATTTCAGCTTGATAGCATCTTGGAGATTAGCTCAGTCTCTTATTTTTCAGATGTGAGAATTAGGGCTAGATGGTTAGATGACTTACCCAAAGCCCCACAGATCTCTGGTTTACCCAAGGACAAGGCAAGAAGGCAGCTGTTCTGACTCCCTGTGAGTAGGCCTATTGCCCGCTGAGAATGTGCTCCTTTTAATTTCCATGAATCTAAAGTTGTCGTTAGGCAAGCTTAGCAAATGTGTTCACTGAGCAAACTTGCTTCCTGTTAAAAAAATTATCCAAATTATCAGGTAGATGATCCTGGAGTTATTTTAATTAAAGGCAATGGAGAAAAAAATTAGGCACTTAGATAGGTTCCTTGGACTCATAAAATTAAAGAGCCTCTTCTGTCAATATGTAGGTTAGAGGTAATTCCTGTAAATGTGAATGTAAATTAACTGTGTAAATTCCCATGCATATTAATTACAAAATAAACCCTCACTACATTTCCTTTATTTCCATGGTTGGAACTCCTTTTTTTTTTTAAGGAAAAGGAAGGAAGGAAGGAAGGAAGGAAGGAAGGAAGGAAGGAAGGAAGGAAGGAAGGGGGTGACAGGGAAGGAAGGAAGGAGGGAAATACCATGAACTGAAGTTGGAGTATTTTAACTTTATTTTACTTTTTTTTTAAATCTTCTCTGGTTCCAGACATCCAAATACATAATTACTCTTTGATGAAATTTTTGCCTTAGGTTATTCCATTTATATAATGATTATATACCTAAAGGACTCCCAAGTGGCAACATCTTGGATGAAGTGATGAAATATTAGGGACTCCTGCTCCTACATATATTTAAAGAAAGAAATAAACAACTATCCTTTTAATATGAAAATTCAAGTTAGTTATTTGGAGCAGTCATGAATGATTTTATATTTTTATCCAATTATTTGATAGAGGTTAAAATCTAATGGTAAGCTGTTGGTCGTCTGGAAAATCCCTAACTTCCAACTTTAATTTCCAATTTGACCACTTACATGATTAAAAGGCTCATAAAATATAATAGTAATCATTTTTCTATTTAAGAAATTAGGAGAATGTCCAACCATAAATCCCTGAAGTTAGGTGTGATTCAAGATTTCTTATCTCAACTAAATATGAAATTAATCAGTACACTAATTAGTTACATATATTTAATAGTCCATAATTTAATTTTCTGTCTTCAGGACAAGAAATTATTTAAAGTGCCCCAAGTGGACATTGGCTATAACTAATGAGATGGAATTAAAGAAAAAAGAAAAAAAAGACTATCAGAAAAAAAGGGACTTAGAAGTTATTGATATCATTGTTGGGGAAATGTATAAGCACTAAGAATATGTAATTTGAGCTAGGAGTCAAACAGTATTTCACAAGAAGAAAACTTTTTTATTCTATTAATTTAACATTTTATTTTTTTTCTGTACGATTTGTGGCCTAATATACATTATTTATATGTTACTTAAATGAATTAATCCCTTGAAATCAGCTTAAAAATGATTCATTTTGTAGTGATAGGTAAATTTTTGGCCTAAATATTAAAAGCTAAAAATTACTATGCGCTTTTTATGTGTATTAGCATTTTATATATGTTAACTCATTTAATCTGCCAACCATTAAAACGTGTGCACTATTCCTATCCCCATTTTACAGGTGGGGCCCAGAAAGATTTACTAAATTGCTCAAACTCAAATGATTGTTAAGTGGTAGCTGGTGGCTCCAGCCTGACTCCATAGCTGGTCCTCTTCAACTCCATGCCCTTGTTACACAAAGTAAGGTCCATGGAACAACAGCAGGGGCATGTTTTAGAAGCTTGTTAGAAATGCAGATTCTAGACATCCCTCTAGGCCTAATGATTCAACATCTGTATTTTATTTCTTTAATTTATTTTTTAAAGATTTCATTTATTTATTTCCTTATTTATTTAGAGAGCACAAGTGGGGAGAGGGGCAGAGAGAGAGGGAGAAAGCAAGCCAAGTAGACTCTGCGCTGAGTCCTGAGCTCAGTTCGGGGCTAGATCTCAGGACACAGATCACGACGAGCCAAAATTAAGAGTGGATCACTTAACCGACTGAGCCATCCAGGTACCCTTCCACATCTGTATTTTAAAAGCTATTCCAGACAATTGATTAAAGTTTGATAAGCATAGCTTTGTAAATACTGTCCGTTAGTAAAATACTTCTATTAAAACTATGCTATATATTGTTTTATACTTTTTTAAAAAGATTTTATTTATTTATTTGACAGAGCAAGCAAGAGAGAGCACACGCTGGGGAGGGGTGGGGGAAGAGGGAGAAGCAGACTCCCCACTCAGGAGGGAGGCCAATGTGGGACTTAATCCTAAAACCCTGGGACCATGGTGCACATATTGTTTCATATTCTTAACTGGTAATCATGCTTCTGTTATTTTAAGGAATGTAAAAGCTCCTAGGGGTCAGCACCTTTAAAACTGTATATAAATTCAAAACCAGGATTTCAGTTGTTGAACCAAGAATTATTTTACCATTGAATAATTTGTTTTTTAATGGGAAGAATAATGGTTACGCATTTGAACTGTTTAAGGGAGATCTGGATTCACCTGGTTCACTTCTTGCTTGCTGATTGACCACACATTTCCTAAGCTTTATTTTCTAATCTGTAATAGTTGTGATGAATCAGGCCAAATGTATCTGAAATATACTATCTAAGCAGCTGCCTTCATTATTCATAATGCCAGCCTACTGTGATAATCTAAACCAATTCTTTAAATTTAGTTTTTATTAGAATCCCCTGGAGATCATGTTGACCACCCTCTGCTTTATCCCCCAAAGTTTCTGATTTTAGTAAGTGTGGGATGAGATTTGAGAATTTACATTTTTTTTAATTATTTATTTGAGGGGGCGGGAGGGCAGGGGGAGAGAGAATCTCAAGCATCTCACTGAGCACAGAGCCCAACACCTGGCTCTATCTCAGGGCCCTGAGATCATGACCTGAGCTGAAACAAGGAGTAGGACTACCTAAACCACCTAAACAAGGATTACCTAAGCCACCTAGGAGTTCCCCCCCCCCAACATACACACTTTTTTAAAGGTTAATTTACTTTTTTTAGAGAGAGAGAAAGTGAGAATTTGCATTTCCAACACATTCACAGGTGATGCTCTTACTATTGGCTAAGGACCATACTAAGAAGTCACTTTTCTTCTCTCTGATTTCACCTATGTTGATTACAACAGTATTTCACAATTAAGTTAATTAACCAACAAGGAAGGCTCTAGGCTATCCTAATCTTATTCTACAAAAAATAGTCCTGGTCTAGAAGCTAGTCAGTGAAATGATTCTTCTGAACTGAGTAGACTTAGAATCTACCTGGTGAAAACTTCTTAGGAACTTGAGGAACATCTACTATTTTGGACATAGATATTTACTGTTTCTCTTCGATCAGTCATTTTGTTTATGCCATAGAAGCATCTTTTCCATATTAAGCAAAAATGTTCTTATAGGGTTGTACTTGTTTCTGCAAATACAGTTCTGATAGGTAAATGTCACTCTGTTATTAAATGTTTTAAATATAACCCCTACATTGTACATATGACTTTTTTATACTGAAATTAAGACAAAGTATTTTAAGTATTTGTGGAGTCATATAATTTGAGACCCTTTGAATTTATTCTGACCATTTTATTTTTTAGTTTTTTAAAGATTTATTTATTTATTTTAGAGAGAGTGGGAGAGAGAATAGGAGTGGGAGGGCCAGAGGGAGAAAGAGAGAGAGAGAGGATCTTCAGGTAGACTTCCCACTGAGCACAGAGCCAGACACGGGCCTCGATCCCATGACACATGAAGTCATGACCTGAGCCAAAACAAAGAGTAGGACACTTAACTGACTGTACCACCCAGGAGCCCCCTGATCATTTTAAAAATGAGTAAGGTCTAGGGAATCTGACGAACAACCACACAGCTTATCATAGTACTAAAATATAATGAAATAGTTATGACCCAGTTTTCCTAAACCCTAACCATGTGTTTTAATCATACTATAATTTACCATACTGAATAACAGCTTGTTTGTGTTGCCAAAAACACTTTTTAACTATCTTTAGCTTGAAAATTATTAAATATACATTGAAATAAAATTTATAATGTTATTGATTAAGTGATTAAAGTTAGAAAAAAATGAAAATATAATAAATAAAAATGCATTTATAATAAATATAACATCATATTACAGTAAAAATGGCTCACATAATTTTAAATAGGCCTGTCAGCAAATTCAAGATTCAAGAAATTATCAAATTGATCTGAACAACCCTAATTATAATGGAAACCAAGCAGTCTGACATTACAGTAGTAGCTACTCAGTTTAAAATATAAAAAAAGTAGCACAGTTAGTGACAATCAGTTTGACAGGTTATGTGAGTTCCTGTTTTCATGCTATGAATAAAGTCAGGTGCTTAGTATTTTAGACAATAAGGGTGGTCTAGGAAAGAATCAGGCTTTTTCTTTTTTCTTTTGCTTTCTCTCTCTCTCATTTTTAATTTTGTAAAGTGCTTTAAGGATTCCTATAGAAATCTCTGGAAAACCAAAAGATAGCAAAACAACAAATTTTGTGAAAAATCAAACACAATGCCATTTATGTCCTTATGAATCTGGGAGAGGCTAGTGTAGTACAGTCTGTCTTGTGCTCATTTAAAGAAATCCTATTATCAGCTTCTATAGAAAGCACATTAATTGATAGTGTTGGCAATAATTACTCATGATTCAGTGATAGAACTTGTAACTGGTCATGCAGATATTTTTATTTCAATATCAAAGTGATGGTCAATGTTGTGTGAATGAAAACTGCACACTGTTTTTGTAGGTGACTTAGAAGTGATTGCTCTTGCTCTTCTAAGTGTTCAGTGTTGGAGAAGAAGGCTTCTGATCTGAATTCTTATTTGTAAGAATATAATTTGTTGGCAAATATAAAATTTGAAGGAAAACTATTAATATTTGTAATGTCTTTTAGTTTATGATTGTATTATATGTAAATTGTTCAGTAGCATTACATGGTAAGGAATATAGAAAGAAAGCAAAAGGTAGAAATGCTGAGGGAAGTCATTGGTTAAGAGAACAAAGAAATGTGAGTATATACCTGTTCTGACAACAGCAACTCAGGGTAATAAAAGAAAATTGTTTAAAACTTTTTCAAAACTGAAACTACAAAGTAAGCAGTTTTTGATAATTGGTTATGATAACTATTTCTAGCATATACCAAGACCAAAATTAATACTTGGCAAATACTTGTTTAAAAGATTTTCAATGCTGAAACTGCAAACGATGCAGAGTTTTTCTACAAAATCAAACCTTCCTTTTCACTGTTATAACAAGTGGCAATCTTATATCTACCTATATATGTGTAAACCTATGTGTGTATATCTGCATATACTCATAATTGTGCATTGCACTTATTTCATTTAAAGAAATGCCTTATCTTTATTAAAGCAGTGTTGCTAATACAAAATAATTTAATATAATCTCTTGTTCTTTTTACCCCTTGGGGCAAACTGGAAGCTGCCTAAAATGAACTCTGTGTATGAAAATCTGAAATTCTGCTCAATCCACAAGGGTCTCTGGTTTCATTTTGTCTGTGAATCTGACCATTCCACGAAAGGTGACCGAAAGTATTTGTTTTGCTTTCACTAAATTTAATGCCCTTTTTAATCATTATTTCCCTTCATTCTAAATGTGGCTGCATTTTCACTTTATGATCTTATTCATATGTAAATTTTAACAGATATTTCAGCTTAAACATGATCAGTTTTCTTCTTTTTCTGTTCAAATAACCCAATATGAGGTTTTTTTCAAGATATGCCAAATTAACTGGACTTTTAATTTAGAAAGTATTGGTAAATCCTAGTATTCCTTCAAAGTATTATTAGGCCCACATCACACATTTTTTTTGTAAATATTCTATTCCCTTAACAACACATTCTTAAGTAGATACGTTCCAGGCAGTTATATAGGCTCTGGGATATAGTTATGAATAAAGTAGACCAAAATCCCAACCCTCACAGAAGTCACTTTTTAGTACAAGAATACAGACAAAAACAACAACAACAACAACAACAACAAAAAACAACAACTAAATATAAGAAAAATAGTATTTTGGCTAATGATAATGACAATTAAAAGTGACACAGGAAAAACCACTAAAGGTTATAATGTTTATAATTTTGGATGGAATTTCCAGAGAAAGCCTCAACAATAACATAAAATTTAAGTAAAGCCCTGAGGAAAGAGCCATGATGGTGTGTAGGAGAAGTGTGAATAGCTTGTGAAGAAGTCTAGGACATGTGATGGGCTCATTGGCTTAACATATCAGGAGTTAGCTTTCACAGCCCAAGGCCAAAAATGAATGACTGAATTTCTCAAAGGAAAGTAAAAATAATGCTGAAATGTCTACATACTGTTATGATTCCAATTATATTACATTCTGGAAAAGGCAAAACTATGGAGATAGTAGAAAGATCAGTGTTTGCCTGGGATTAGGGGGAAGCAGAGATGACACAGAACACAGAGGATTTTCAGGGCAGTAAAACGATTCTATATGATACCGAAATGGTAGATAGGTATTGTTATATAGTTTTCAAAACCCTTATAAGACACAACACCAAGAATGAACCCCAATGTAAACTGCGGACTTTGGTTGATAATTTTGTGTCAACATAGGTTCTTCAATCATAAGAAATATACACTCCGGTGGAGGTATGGAATGAGGGACGTTATGTATTTGTGGGGACAGACGGTATGTGGGAACTTTGTACTTTCCATTCAATTTTGCTGTGAACCTAAAATTGCTCTAAAAAGTAAAGTGTAGGGTGCCTGGGTGGCTCAGATGGTCAAGTGTCTGCCTTTGGCTCAGGTCATGATCCCATGGTCCTAGGACTGAGCCCCACATCAGGCTCCCGGCTCCGCAAAGAGCCTGCTTTTCCCTCTCTCTCTCCTGCTGCTCTGCCTACTTGTGCTCTCTCTCTCTCTGTCAAATAAATAAATAAAATCTTAAAAAAATGTAACTATTTAACTATTTGTTAAAAAAACAAATCATAAAAAGAATCTCTTCTCCCAAAACATAATGCTAATGAGAAGGGAGGGAACATTTGCTGAGAGACAGTTAACAAATGCCTACTATTTGTAAAATAAAATCAGATAATTTTTTATCCAATCTGATTCTAATAGTTCCTTTCATATATCTAATTTTAAATTAATTATTATTGTTTAAAGATTTTATTTATTCATTTGCCAGAATGAGAGAGAGAGAGAGAGAGAGAGAGAGAGAGAGAGAGTACAAGTAGGGGGAGCAGCAGGCAGAGTGAGAGGGAGAAGGAGGCTCTGTGCTCAGCAGGGAGTTGTGGGACTTGATTCCAGAACGCTGGGTTCATGACCTGAACAAAAGGCAGCTGTTTAACAAACTGAGCCACCCAGGCATCCTTAAACTTATTTTTAAATCACAGACTCTCATTTTCTAATGTGTTCTTCCTTCTTATAAACATATACTAAATATTTTAAATGTTAGTAAATATCATTGGGAGAGTTAGCATAGTCTGTGTCTACTACAGAAATATTGATTCAAAATTTTAAAATCATGGGCTATTGATATTTTAATTTATTTTACTTGTTAAAAAGAAATTCAGAGCATACTTTGTGTTTTGAATAAATCTATCGTTATCATGAAGGAATGACCACTGACACTGATGTAAGATAAGACATGTAGTCCATAGTTCCATATTCCAATATTGAAGTATATATTTAAGTCTTTAGATTGTAGCTTCATTTTAGATGTCTGTTCTTTTGGCTTTGAGTGAAGGAAATTTAGATTGAAATGGATAGAATAATTGGTTAAGAAAATATTTAATTAAGTATTACTTTATATAGCAGTGTAGCAAGGTGATACTGCATAAGACTAGAATATTCCTTGGTAGGATCTATTCATTTATTTTTTTTTAAGATTTTATTTATTTGAGAGAGCATGAGCAGGATATGAAGAGGCAGAGAGAGAGAGAAAGAAGCAGATCCCCACTGAACAGGAAGCCCAACTTGGGGCTCAATCCCAGGACATGGAGATCATGACCTGACCTGAACACTGACGCTTAACCAACTGAGCCACCCAGGTGCCCCAAGATCCATTCAGTTTTTTGTTTTGTTTTGTGGTTGTTGTCGTTTTGTAAGCATAGAATTTTGTCATGCACAGTATCAGTGTTCATTCTTTTCATGAATAACCCAGGGAGAAGTATTGCTGAGAAAAAAAAATACCTGCTTATGTGATGTTGTAGAAACAACAGTATAACAGATTGATAGTTTCTTTTTTTGACAATTTTTCCCTTTTGTGTGTTCTTAGATAATGCAATGTTTTCTGTCTCCAAGATGGAATTGTGGTTGAAGAAAATAATGAATATCTTTAGATGGAATGTGGATTCTTATGTGGACACAAAGACTAATAAGTAACTTCTTTTACATAAGCTAATGTATTCATAAAAATGACATTTGAATTATAATAACTAATATCCCTTTTCATTTAAATGTCATTCTTTATTGTCATTTTCTTAAGAAACATCAAATAATTACTGAAAAGTATGCATGATAATAGCTGTCAATTTCCAAGGGGAAGACTATTAAGGAGATCTTTCCATTCCTTTCCTGAGTCCCCTGTCTCAATTCCTATTCTATCCTTGTTGGTTAAAGAGCTCTTCTGGGAGAATCCAGAAGGCATGTGGAGTCTCATTATTTAAATTTTAGCTGAAAAATGGGCACACATATTTTATTTCTAGGATCACAGGATGAAGAACCTGGATGTAGTATTTGGAAAAATTGTGAAATGGACCAAGCTGGTATTTAATACTATTTTTGCCATTTACACTGCTATCCCCTTTGCTAAAATCTCCAAATTCTAATCTTCTGTGAGTCTCTTATAAAATAGACTAAATAGGTTGATACCCTCATTCACATGGAAGTTTTAGAGATGTGTAATATGGTGTCTTAAAAAAGTGCTTATTACTAAAAAGGTGTCAGGGAGAGGATATGATTAACTCATAGTCCTGTACTGCAACTAGGAAAAAGCAGTAGAATATAGTCAAGAAAGCAGCTTCTAAGAGTACCCGGGTGTCTCAGTTGGTTAAGCGTCCAGCTCTTGATTTTTGGCTCATGATCTCAGGGTCATGAGATTGAGCCCTGTGTCTGGCTCCACACTGGGCATGGAGCCTGCTTGGGGTTCTCTCTCTCTCCCTCTCCTCTCTACCCCATCACCCCCTACCCCTTTCTTTCATGCCATGTGTGTGCTGTCTCTCAAGGAAAGGAAAGGAAAGGAAAGGAAAGGAAAGGAAAGGAAAGGAAAGAAAACTGCTTCTAAGTCTGAATCTGTCTAAGGATGTCAGCTAGAGCAAAGCATGGGAACTCCTTTGCCTCAATTTTCTCACCAGTAGTGTACTAATTTATTTATTCAATCATTTTATTAATTTCACCTCCCACATGTCTGGCACTGTGCTTGTTTCTTGGGATATATGGTAAGCAAAAAGGAACACATTATTTGCTCTTTTTATTTTTTTTCAAATTTTTATTTAAATTCTAGTTAGTTAACATATAGTGTAATACTGGTGTCGGGAGTAGAATTTAGTGACTTACCACTTACATACAATACCCAGTGCTCAACACAAGTGCCCTCCTTATACCCATCACCCATTTAGCCCATCTCTCACCCACTACTTCTCCATAAACCTTCAGTTTGTTCTCTGTAGTGAAGAATCTCTTATGGTTTCCTTCCCTCTTTTTATCCCCTTCACCTATGTTCATCTGTTTTCTTTTAAAATTTCACATATGAATGAAATCATATGGTATTTGTCTTTCTCTGAGTGACTTGTTTCACTTAGTGTAATGCATTCTAGCTCCATCCACATTGTTGCAAATGGCAAGATTTCATTTTTGATGGCTGAGTAATATTCCATCCCCAATAGATATAGATATATATAAATATATATAGATATATATACATCATGTGTGTACACATATCTATAGATATAGACATGTATACCATGTCTTCTTTATTCATCAGGACATTTGGGCTCTTTCCATAGTTTGGCTACTGTTGATAATGCTGCTAAGAACTATAAACATTGGGGTGCATGTGCCCCTCCAAGTCAGTATTTTTGTGTCCTTTGTGTAAATACTCAGTAGTGCAATTGCTGGATTGTAGGGTAGTTCTATCTTTAAATTTTTGAGGACCTCCATACTGTTTTCCAGAGTGGCTGCTCCAATTTACCTTCCCTCCAATAGTGTAAGAGGATTCCAACAATAAGAGCTTACAGCCAGGTTGCTAATTAAAATAAATATAATAGGAATGAACCAAAATTCAAAACAACAGTCATAAGGATACTAGCTGGGCTTGACAAAAGCATGTGAAGAAACCAGAGAGCCCCTTGCTACAGAGATAAAAGACCTAAAAACCAGTCAGACCAAAATAAAAAATTTTAAAAAAAAAAGCCCTGAAATGCAAAACTGACTGGATGAAATGACCACAAGGGATGGAAGAAGCAGAGGAACAAATGAATGATATAGAAGATAAAATTATGGAAAATAATGATGCTAAAAAGAAGAGGGAAAGAAAAGTATTGGATCACAAATGTAGACTTAGGGAACTCAGTGACTACATAAAACAAAATAACATTAGTATCATATGAGTCCCAGAAGAAGAGAGGGGGGAAAAGGGGCAGAAGGTTTAATTAAGGAAATTATACTTGAAAACTTCCCTAATCTGGGGGGAAGAAATAGATGTCCAAATCTGGAAGGCACAGAGAACTCCCATCAAAATCAAAAGAAGCCAAACAACACTAAGGTGTATCATATTAAAATTTGTAGAATATAAGAATCCTGAAAGCAAGAGAAAAGCAATCCATAACCTACAAAGAAGACAAATCAAGTTAGCAGCAGATTTTCTGCAGAAATTTGATAGGCCAGAAGAGAGTGACGTGATATATTCAACATACTGATTGGGAAAAATCTACAGCCAAGAATACTCTATCCAGCAAGGCTGCCATTCAGAATAGAAGGAGAGTTTCCCAAACAAACAAAAACTAGAGTAGTTTGTGACCACTAAACCATCCCTGAAAGAAATATTAAAGGGGATTCTTTGAGTGGGAAAGAAACCAAAAGCAGCAAAGACTAGAAGGGAACAGAGAACATCTCCAGAAACAAGGACTTTACTGTAATTACCAGTAATACAGTGACACTAAATTCATATCTATTAATAACCACTCTGAATGCAAATGGACTAAGTGCTCCAATCAGAAGACATAGGGTATCAGAATGGATTAAAAAAAGAAAAGACCCATATATATGCTGCCTACAAAAGACTCATTTTAGACCTAAAGACACCTCCAGATTGAAAGTGAGGGGATGGAGAACCATCTGTCATGCTAATGGACTTCAAAAAAAAAAAAAAAAAAAAAACCCCAGAGTAGCCATACTTATATCAGACAAACTAGATTTTAAAACAAAGACTGTGGGCGCCTGGGTGGCCCAGTGGGTTAAAGCCTCTGCTTTCGGCTCAGGTCATGATCTCAGCGTCCTGGGATCGAGGCCCGCATCGGGCTCTCTGCTTGGCAGGGAGCCTGCTTCCTCCTCTCCCTGTTTCTCTGCCTACTTGTAATCTCTCTCTCTGTGTCAAATAAATAAATAAAATCTTTAAAAAATAATAATAATAAAAATAAAAAAATAAAACAAAGACTGTAACAAGAGATAGGGAAGGGTACTAAATCTTATTTATTCTTATGAAGCTCATACTATGGTATAAACTTATAAACATAAACTTGTTTATGTGCCTTGAAGAGAAGTTACAGGGATCTGTAACTGAAAGTTTTGTGCTATTTGAGAGTGTAATTTCTGAGGTGTCTTTCAGATTTAAAATTTTATGGGATAATAATTATAGAATTCTGGATTGGGATTTTGAGAGAGATGGGAGAGGTTTTGAATGGCGGATAGAGGTAGGCAGACTTCGTGCTCTTATTCATTCTAAAAGCAACCTTATTTTTGACTTCAGGTAGGGCAAGATTTAAGGAAGGCATGTTGTCTCAGTTATTCTGTTAGTTGTATTTGGTTTCTCCATAATGTCTTGAACTTAAGACTTATGATTACATTGCCCTTTCTTTAAGACATCTTAGAAAGACTTCCCCGTCTCTTCTAAATTGAGCCCAAGTCCTGCCTATGTTTTTCTGAACAGTGAAACTGCAAGTACCCAAATAGCTAGCACCTATCCACATTGAATCTTTTCATTGATACTATGTTACAGCCTCATGAAAGTATAAATTGTTTCTTTGAACTTATATTTTCATGTCTGTCCTTTTTGTTTTAACTAGTCCCTTATTCTTACTACTACCCTTCTCAGTCAGAGATACATTCATTCATTCATTCATTCCAGGAACAGTGCTCAGTACTAGAGCCCAGATCATCTACTAAAACTTGCAGGAAACCTTCCTTGACTTCTATAGGGAAATTTTTTTTTTAAAGATTTTATTTATTTATTCCAGAGAGCAGGAGAGAGAGAGCACAAGCATAAGGGTGGGTGGAGGCAGAGGGAGAAGCAAATTCCCCACTAAGCAGGGAGCCCAACATGGGGCTTGACCAACTGAGCCACCCAGGCACCCCTCTACAGGGAAATTTGATAATAAATAGCATGTATTGAACACTTTCTGTGTACAAGCATCTGTGCTAAGGACTCTGCATTCTTTCATTTCACTGAAACCTTCAACAACTCTGTGAGATACTTCCTCTTCTTACTCTTATTTGACGAATGAAGAAATTCCTGCCCATAGCTGCTAGATAGACAAACCAGAATGCAGCTCTAGGTTTATAATTCTAGAATGTCAACTGTTACTGTCCCACTCTCCTTCATTTTTATAACACTTAATTCATTATCTCAGCATAGTGCTTAGTATTATTAATTCATTATCCTTTTTAAAATTTAGATATCTATGGGATATATTTTATGAATGTATAAACTAGTGAATTTTGTATGCTGTCTAAAAACCGGAACAAATAATTAACTAGTGCAAAAGTTTTGAAAACATATTTCTAGGGTTAGTCTTTATCTCAATAAGAAACTACCTAGAGATTTGTACATAAATGGTTAATACATTTGAAATACTGAAAGTTTATAAAGATACAATGTGTTATATTAAACATTTTATTTAAATTTCAAAAACATGTGATGTTAAACACTAGAAGAATATAAAATATTTGTAACATAAAATCTCAGTTGCAAAGGCCAACAATAGTACCAACATAGGAATATGGCCGAGTTTTAAAATTGTCAGAAAAAAAAGAATTATCTCCTAATGGGAGGCTGCTAAATAAAGTAGTTGGAGGGTTGTTAACTCAAACTAACAGTTTTCTATCTGGTGAAAGAAGTTCTTCCAACAGCTAGACAAATAGACAAATACCAATCTTGGATCTTATTAAGATATCTAAGAGGTGAAATGGAATTCAAAAACCTAAGTTTTTCTGTTCAGTGATATCCAATTTTTTAACAGTTAAAATTTTTAGATAGATAAGTGGGTAGATAGAGATAAATATAGATATAATTAAAGTGAATGAATTAATTTCATTTTGAAACTTAAATAGCACATTTTAGTGTGCTATTTGAATTTGGGATTCTCTTTGATATAGACACAAGAATGTAGATGTGTATTTAGGTCTTGATTTTGGTCCTTAATTGCTCTGAGTTCATAGATAATTGGCTCAAATCCTGACAATTTTTGAAATAATTCACACCTAGCTCATTTTACCTATATTTATATTGACTGAATACTGAATGTGAAATACATGTAAATACATCTTTATTGTAGTGACTGACATTAATTTAGTTATCAAGTTCCTAAGAAAAAATATAGATTTCTCTGTAATTATTTTTCCACTCATGTACTAAGATTCTTAAGTAGGACTTATATATTCTTGTATCTAATTCTGCTTTTTATTTTAAAAATTGGGGGAAAATATTACAAGTTAGCATATTTTCCTATGGGTTTTTAATAACTGGGACAATGACTTAATTGGGTATATTTCTTTTCCCACTGGTGTATTAATTAGGTGAGATTTATTGTAAATTGGAATTGATGTAATGTTGTAGAGTTGCTTATGAAAGTAAAAAAATAAAATCTGATTATCAAGCAACTATATGTCACTCAAAATCACTTAGAAAGTATATTCTTAAACTAATGAGTATTGGGAATGCTGAAATTACTGTCTCATTTGAACTTGAATTTATGTCATTGTAGTCATGGATATGTGAATATTAACAATGACACTCATTTAATTTGACTATATATATTATATATACATATTTACCTTGTAATAAGTAAATTTTGACATACATCTATTAACTATGCCAATGTTTGTGATCTAAATAGTTTCATGAGCTTATTCCAATTTTAAAAGACCATAACTTTATTTATAATTTGAACTAGTGATATTCAGAAATAAGAGCTGTATCTTGAAAGGGAAATAAGATTAACATTATTATTTAAGTTTATGGGTGCATGTGCTAATAAAATAACACATACATAGAAATATTTATATCCTTTTTATTTTAATTTATGGTCACAGTAGGTGAACTTTCATACTTAAATAAGTACATATTCTTTCTACTGACATCAGTGGAGTCAAAAGTAGGTCCACATAATCTGCAGTCTTCAAGTTTATGGTGTATGTTTGTGCGTGCATGAATTTTAATGAGATTTTGAGCTCAGTGGTAAAAGACTGAAAAATAACAGTGGTCATTAGTTTCAATCATTTTTGTAGTCTTATAATAAAGTGAACTCCTGAGATGTTGTAATACTATAGCTGCGTTTCCTGATTTTGACATTTAAATACCAATTAACTGCATTTGACATCTCTGTTGCATATGATTTTTGTTGTGACTTGGGTAAGTCTTTGGGATTGGGCAAATCTGGGAATCAGGGAGAAATAAAATAGTACCCATAGTTGATCATGTGTGAAAAGGCAGGCTGTCTAATGGACGCAGATGT
The DNA here is from genome assembly GCA_002007465.1 of Ailurus styani. Lineage (NCBI taxonomy): Eukaryota > Metazoa > Chordata > Mammalia > Carnivora > Ailuridae > Ailurus > Ailurus styani. Next base: position 792,452 of record LNAC01000339.1, read on the forward strand.
CAGAATTCTTCTTTTCAACCAAGTCATCATTAGTTCTGGGCTAATAAATAGGGAAGAAGCATTTTTTTCAGCAGGGTAGTCATTAGTTGTTGCTCATTTCATTGTGTCCTGATTATTTGTAATTATTTACTACACTGTAATAAAGAAAAAGACTTAAATCAATAGGTGATTTATCCTAACCTCTAGGGACCCTTCACTATTCATTTCTAATAATTTCAACTTCAGTTCTTTGTGCTTGACTTGAAAATAAACCCCAAAAACCCCACAGTTCTAAAAATTATTGTTCAGTAAGGGAAACAAAGATTTCATTATTTTCAAAAACTTTTAGGTAGAGTTTTAATGTGGAGGAAAGGAGAATTTAAGTGGTTCACCTTGCATTAGATTTGGCTGCAAGTGATAAAACTCCCCCAAAAAGCTCCTTCTATCTTGTTCTACCATCTACAGCACAAGACTTCATTGTTCAATGTGGCTGCTCTATTTGCAGACATCACATTCATGTTCCACTAACAGAAAGCAGAAAAGAGGGGCACCTGGGTGGCTCAGTTGGTTAAGCATCTGGTTTTGTGGGATTGAACCCTGCATCTGGCTCCCTCCTCAGTGGGGAGACTGTCTCTCCCCCCTCTCTCTGCTGCTCCCCCTGCCTGTGGTCTCCCACTCTCTCTCACTGTCAAATAAATAAATAAATAAAATCTAAAAAAAAAAAAGGGGGGGAGGGCAGAAACTGTGAATGAGAAAAGCACAGTTTTATTTACAGTTTCTGGAGCTTGAATATCAGTTCTGCTCACCTCCCATTGCCCAGACTTTGCTATATGACTACATTTAGTTGTGAGGGATTCTGGGAAATATGGATTACATTTCAAAGTTTTTTTTTTTTTTTAAAAAGCTTACTATAGAAAATGGGGGAGAATTATCCCTGGGGGCAGGAAGCACCAGCACTTTTTTCCATGGGGTATTATCACTGGGGTCAAATTAAAAACAAACAAACAAAAACAAATTAGGACCTAGGTAAGAAGAGACTTTATTCAGAAGGATTGTTGCAAGGAAGGTGAAGGAAACCTTTGCATTAAGGGGATGGAAACTTTTGAAGTATTTTTTAACAGTGCAATTCGCAAACATCTCAAAAGTCAGGCAGATAAAGGGCTCTTCCTTGATAGGGAGGAGTGAACAAAACTAGAAGGATCCAGGTGTGCGGAAGTGGGGTGGGCAAGAATGCTGTGATAGAACAGTAGATGAGAGGATGTTTTACTCTTAGGTCAGCCTGTTCTTTGGAGTTATATGCTGGCTCTGGTTGAGGGTGGGTCTAAGTCCAACAACACCTTGTGGGAAAGTTTGACTCACAAGCGTTTTGTTCTGATTGAGCAGTGGGGACAGAATAGTTAAGGTAGTCATTTATGAGGCAAAAAAAAAAAAAAAAAGAACTTAAAGAGCCTGTGTCTGGCCTTGCCATAGGTAAATAAGGGGAGCATCCATGTGCTTTATCTGAGTCATGTAGGGAAACATGTTTCTTCGCATAAGCCTTTCTCTGAAACATAAATGGTTGAGGGCATTTCCTTGAACTTCTCTGTTTACCTAGATCAGAGGCCTTGGGTAAAAGTCAACATTGAAATGGGTCACTGAAATGGGTCTAATGTCTAAATTTGCTCAGACTAGGATGGATCTTCACGGTGACAATGCATAGCTCAGTGGTGAGGCTAGTTAAACTTATCCTACTGAAGCCATTGGTTCAGTCATTTCTTCTGGGGCACACTGGAATGGATTGTCCCCTGTTGTTACTCATGAAGGTGAGAGACTGATCTTCAGACCAGGAAACTATATCCTCAAAGGCAGAACATGGATAGAAACTGTTTTTTCTCTGTCTTTGACTCCCTCTTTTAAGTCTGAACATTCAGTTTATACTTTAACCTTCAGTAAAATTTAAAGATGGTCTCTGGCTATGAAGGCAAGAGGGGGTTTAGGCCAAGCATGCTTGAATGAGCTTATTTTGAAACTAAATTATCCAGTGACACATTGCTGTCTCTGTGTATTCCTTTTTATTGCTACTTCCAAATATAGTAAGGCTCTTAAAATGAACAAACCAGGGCGCCTAGGTGGCTGAGTGGGTTAAAGCCTCTGCCTTTGGCTCTGGTCATGATCTCAGGGTCCTGGGATCGAGGCCCATATCGGGCTCCCTGCTCGGCAAGGAACCTGCTTCCCTCTCTCTCTCTGCCTGCCTCTGCCTACTTGTGATCTCTCTCTCTGTCAAATAAATAAATAAAATCTTTAAAAAAATAATAAAATAAAATAAAATAAAATGAACAAACCATTTCTCAAATTTAAACTTTTGCTGGTATGATAAAGAAGCTACCACAATGGCAATTGCAGTTGTTAGGAAAGAATTTGGGCCATCATGTCCATCTGTCATTCCCAAATGAAAGATAACTCTGCATCTTCACTATTGTTGATACGGTAAGTGAAATGGGTGAAAAGTTAGCTGCCTTTCTTGAAAACGATATTTTATTCATTACACCTTGGCTAAGTAAAATATACCAATAGATTATTTAAAGGGCCCAAATATGTTTTTAACCAGTCAAAAAGTGGAAGAAAAAAATAAGGTAAATGGAGTTTGAAATTACTGACATGGTTTAGGTCAAAAGGCTTGTTCCTTACCTCCTTGAAACATTATTCAGGGATATGGATGGATAGGGAAGGAATAAGAGATCCATTTTCTAAAACTTTAATAAACAAAATATATATAATCAAAAGATGCATATGAATAGCTCTTGGCCACTAACTAACTTATTCTATCTCCATAATCATAAGGGGCAGTGTCCTACCTTCTTTCCACATGGGTCCAGTACTCTCGTAGTTCCCTTGCATTCTCACACATTGTGATATGGTAGGCTCATCTTGTACATTTTTTTTTCAAATGACTGTGGTTCATTTTAGTAGGAAATTAAATTTGGATAGATAAAAACTAGATACTAGGGGTAGGTCTCATTTTATGATTTATTTTATCTTTGGTCAGTTTAAGTACTCACAAATGGATGAGTCTTAAAACTATTATATTTTTCTTACACAAATTATTTTCCTTTCAAATTATATAACCATTTAAACAAAAGAGTAGCCATAATATGGCAGACATGTAACACAATTAATCAAATGTTAATATTTGTCTTATTTGCTTTATATTCTATAAAGTGAGATATGTATAAGAGTTACTATCTAGAAGTTGATGTAGATTATATATAATTGAATGTATGAGTGTGTATTATGTTTAAATGTAGAGAAATGGCATAATGAGGTATGTATATATTGTCAACTTGCTTTTTTAGTCAACATGCTATTTTTGAGATTTTCCTATGTTAATATGAAGATGTAGTTTGATTGCTGCATCATGTTACACTGAATGAATAAGCAGTTGGTTAATTATCTATTCTCCTACCAAGAGACTATTAGGGTTGTACTTTTATTTTTTATTAACAGCACTGGAAGAAAATATTCTATTGCACACCCCTTGTGCTCCTGTAAAGGATTTGTTCTAGAAAAGATATTTGCAAGTCAAATTGTTGCCTTGGAAGATGAATACATGTTCAGTGTTACTAAATATTAATGAATGTCTACTCCAAATTTGTTGTACAAACTTACACTCTTACCACTATAAGTGTTTCTGTTACTTTAAGTCATTATTATTATTTGGAATTACAAGATAATATCTGTAGAGTAATACTCTTTAATTTATATTTTCCTGATTATCAGTAAAATTCTGCAGTCTTTCAGGAGTCCAGTTGCGTTTCTTCCTCATATTTATATTATTGGACAGTTATAGGACTAGTCAGGTTTTCTTTTTCATCACAAGTCAATTTTAGTAATTTATTTATTCTAGAATATTGACTAATTCATCTCAATTTTCAGGTTTATTTGCATAAATTAGTTCTAGTGGTTATTTATGAGTTTAAATATGGCTATTGCTTTATGTATTTATATTCAGCCCTACTTGGCCTTCTCTATTTCCTTTCCCCCCCCAGTTTTATTGAAATATAACTGACATATAGTGTAAATTTAAGGTATATAAAATGATGATTTGATACACATATATATTGCAAAATGGTTACCAGAATAAAGTTAGTTAACACATCCATCACTTCAGATAATTACTTTTTTTTTCAGATAATTACTTTTTTTTAAGGATTTTATTTTTAAGTAATCTCTATACCCAATGTTGGGCTGGAATTCACAATCCTGAGATCTAGGGTCACACCCTCCACTGACTGAGTCAGCCAGGCACCCTGCTTATTACTTCTTTTTATAAGAGATTTAAGATTTACTCCTGTAGTAACTTTCAAGTATATAATACAGTATTGTTAGCATAGTATAGTTACTAATCTACATTAGTATAATATATATAGTCACCATGCTGGATATTAGGTTCTCAGAATCTGTTCATCTTATAATTGGTAGTTTCTACCCTTGGACCAACATCTCATTTTCTCCACCTCTAGTCCTTGGCAACCACCATTCTGCTGTTTCTGAATTTGGATTTTTAGGTTACACATATAACTGAGGTCATACAATATTGTCTTTCTTTATCTGATTTATTTTGCTTAGCATAATGCCCTCAAGGTCCATCTATATTGTTGCAAATGGAAGAATTCCCTTTTTGTTTTTTTATGTCTGACTATATCCCATTGTATATATACCACATTTTTTTTGTATCCATCCATCTCAGTGAACATTTAAATTATTTCCATGTCTTGGCTATTGCAAATAATGTTGATGTAAGCACAGAGGTACAGATGTCTCTTAGAGAAAGTAATTTTAATTTTCTTCAGGTACCAGAAATGGGTTTGCTGGGTCATATATTCTATTTTTAACTTCTTGAGGAACTTTCATACTATTTTCCACCCTGGCTGTGCCAATTTACATTTCCATCAACAGTGCACAAGGGTTCCCTCTTCTCCACATCTTCAGCAACATATATTATTTATGACCTCTTTGATAATAGCCATTCTAACAGGTGAGGGGTGATATTTCAATGTGGTTTTGATTTGAATTTATCTGATCATTAGTGATGTTAGTGTGTTTTCATGTATCTTTTGGCCATCTGAATGTCTTCTTTGGAAAAGTGTCTATTCAAGTCTTTTGTCCATTTTTAATCAGATAGTTATTATTATTATTATTAAGTATTGAGTTGTAGGAGTTCTTTTTGTTTTAGATATTAACCCTTTATATCTAATACTTAGATATATGATTTGTGAATATTTTTTCCCATTCCATAGGTTGCCATGTCATTTTTGATCATTTCTTTTGATGTGCAGAAGCTTTTTCTCTGATGTAGTCCCACTTGTTGATTTTTGCTTTTGTTGCTTGTGCTTTTGGATTCATATCTAAAAATATCATTGTCAAGACTATTGTCAAGGAGCATCTCCCCTATGTATTCTTCTAGGAGTTTTATGGTTTCAGGTTGGCCTTTTCTATTTTCTTGATCAAGTTTTACAAAAGTTTATCAATGTTGTTAATCTTTATAAACAAAGAGCTAGAACTTGTTTTATTTATATTGTTTGATTCAATTTTTATAACAATTTTGATTCCCATTCAAAGGTGGAGAGCCTGGAATTCAGAGAACTTTAGATTTGCCACATACACACACACACAAAAAAACCCTGCCCCCCCCACACACATATTCACAACAGCCCCACAGACAAAAAATTAGGAAAAGTGTTAAGTCCTAACTCAAACCAAGAACTCTGATTTTAAGCTTAGTTCTTTAGCCTGTTTAACAGTAATCAGGAACTGGCAGTCATGTTCATAGAGTTTTCAGGAAAATAACTTAATATGTAGTAGAGAAATATATATAGAACGTATCCAGGCATATATCCATTATCCAGTGTGTTGACAAATGGACTTCCTAAGGATCAACCAAAATATATTTTTCCATAGCAGCAGGCATAACTTCAGCTTCTGTTGAAAGGACCTGGCTAGTCATCTGTAGCATTCATTCATCCAGATGGTCAGCACCATAACAATTTGGATGAAAATTAGTATATGCAGATGAGCTGTAGATGCTTCACAGCTTGACACTGCTGAAATGATCTTTAAAAAAAAAAATGTGCCTGAAAGCTCAGTTTTTCTTATTTTGAAACTGAGAAAGAAGCTGCCTTTTACATGTTAATTGTTTTAACTCCAGTATATAATTTTAATAATCACATTGTGTAATGATTAAAGGACAATTGTTTTAAGCTTTTTTTATAACTCAGAATTTATAGAGTATAAGTAGCCTAACTCAATCAGATTGTCTTTCTATTTTCTGTAAAACTCTAAGGAACCATGCTTTGAAACATAACAGACAGAAAACAGTCTTCCTTGAAGAATTCATCAAATCTGAATTTGCTACCCTTATTAGTTACCCAGATAACTTTTTAGCTTGAATTACAATATGATAGATTTCTCATTTGTAAAAGTAAAATATTTGCTGAACTTCTCTGTATCTATTTTGTAGCCTGAAATATTATGTTTCTAAAAATATCTCAAATTGTTTAAAAGTAGTTTACAGAGAAAAAAAATTAACTCATTTTCCCCCATGGTTCAAGTATTATATCTGTTGGGGATAAAGTTAATTAAACCTGCAATATTTTAAGCTCAAGACTGTTCATATTTATGTCCTTCAAGTTGAATTTAGAATTATCAGGAAAAATATGCACTATATGTACCTGACCCTGCAAAGAATTCCCACATACTTAAATTGGTAACATGAAGAAAAAGAAGGAGAAGAAGAAGAAGACAATGACAGGGAGGAGGAGGAGGAGGAAGAGGAGGAGAGGGAAAATCCTCTTTGAAGTCACAAAGTCATAAATTCAAAATAAAATATAGTAAAGCCAAAAATGGGGAAATCATTATTTTTTTGAATTTTACAATATGAGAATGATAATTTACTCCTGTAAATGCCATGCTGTATAAAAGGCTTATGTGAAATTATAGAATTAAATAAAAATAAAGAAAATCTATGCTTATTCACAATTTTGAATAGGTATTATAGGAGTTCATCATATCATTCTCAAATAATAAAAGTCAAGTTTAGACTTTACCTTACATCAAAAAGCTGGTGCTCTTTCAGTGATGTAAGGGTAAGAGCATAAAAGTTCCTTTTTACTGCCAAGACCCAGTGGGAAGACTAATAAAAAATGCCTTTTAAAACCTGGAATAACAGTAGTTGGAGATATTTTGTCCCCATTACATATATATACATACATTTGCACATAAAAAAGATGGTAAAGAATAATATTAATAGTAGGATAGTTAAGCTGTACAAATTTTTCTGGGGCACATGAAAATCTAATAATTATTTTATAGAACTTCTAATATGGAAAAGTATATCTTAAGTTATAATCAACTGACCAACAAATGGGGCATAGGGGTATAGGCATAGTCATTCATAAATTTATCAGACCCATTTAATCTGTTATTGTCACTTTTATCAATTTTGGGGTCAATACCATATTTCATAAAATCTAAGATTTTTAAAAATATGTTTGTTATATTTATCTGGTCTAAAATATTGTTTAAGACTTGTAATTTCTTACTGATTTTCTGTCTAGATGATCTATCCATTAATGTAAGTGAGGTGTTAAAATTATTACTATTATTGTATTGCTGTCTATTTATTTCTTTAGGCCTGTTAAATTTTGCTTTATATATTTATGTGTTTTATATATTTTTATGCTTTATATATATTATGCTTCTATGTTGGGTGTTCAAATATTGACAAATATTGTATTGTCTTATTGGATTAATCTTTCTCTCACTATGTAATGGCCTTCTTTGTTATTATAGGTTTTGTTTTAAAAACATTTTTATCTGATGTAAGTATAGCTACCCCAGTTTTCTTTTTGCTTCCATTTGGACGGAATATTATTTTTCATTTTTCCTCCTTACGCTTTTAGTCTATGTATGTCCTTACATCTGTAGTGATTTTTTTTTTAAACCAAGTTTCTCATAGGTAGCATATAGATGGGACTTTTTTTAAATCCATTCAATTTCTCTGTGTCTTTTGATTGGAGAATTTAGTTCATTTACATTTAAAGTAATTATTGATAGGTATATTCCTATTGCCATTTAATTATTTTCTGGATGTTTTGTTGTTTCTCTGTCCTTTCTTCCTTTTTGCTTTGAGACTTTCTTTAATAGTATGCTTAAATTTCCTTCTCATTAACTTTTGTGTATCCACTATAGATTTTTGCTTGGTAGTTAGTTACCATGAGGCTTAGTTATAACAACTTATAACAGTCTACTGTAAGTTGATAATGATTTAAATTTGAAAATATTTTAAAACTGTACACTTTTACTCTCTCCGACACCGCACATGTTGTTTTGATGTCACATTTTACATTTTTTTCACCTCGTATATCCCTTATCTATTATAAAGTTATTTTTATTACTTTTGTATTTTAGCCTTCATACACCTTTATATGTGATTAATCCATTACCTTGACTATAAAATTACCTTTATAGTTATATTTATTTTTTCATATCTTTTCCTGTTATTAATTAATGCCCTTTATTTTCAACTTAAAGAAGTACCTTTGACACTTTTTATCAGGCCAGTTTGTGGTGATGGACTCCTTTAGCTTTTGCTTGTCTGAAAAACTCTTTATTACTTCTTCAATTCTGAATAATTTTGTGGGTCAGAGTATTCTTTGGTGGAAGATTTTTGTTTGTTTGTTTGTTTGTTTGTTTGTTTTGGTTTTTGGGGTTTTTTGTTTGTTTGTTTGTTTCAGCACTTTGACTATATCCCTGAAGAGAATCCCACCAGGACCCTGCCTCTCCAGCATACACATTTAGATTATCAAATGAATCTCCTTCAATATAGTCAGGGTACTTTTCAAACAACTGCTTCTGCACTGAACCCTGGGACAAGTGATTCTGCATGTAGTCCTGTCAGAAATGTTTCTCAGTTCATTACAGCTCTTTGGGTACTGTGGACACAAACCCTGTTGGTTTTCAAAGCCAGATGTTTTGGGGGCTTGTCTCTGGTACAGGTCTTAAGAGTTGGGATGCCTGATGTATGGTACAAACTCATTGCTCCCCAAGAAGGATTTCTGGAATTATGAAATCTCTCCTGATTATGAGTTGATGCATCTGCTCTGAGGTTTTTGGCGAGACCACATCTTTGATTCTCTTACCCACCTCAGTGTGATCCTTTTCTCCTTTGCTAATGTGAAGCTGTTCATCTAGTTTTCAGATCTTTTTCAAAGGGGGTCATTCCATATATAGCTGTAGATTTGGCTTATCCATGGGAGGAGATGAGTTCAGGATCTTCCTATTTCATCACCTTGGACCATCTCTTAACTGTCATTTAAATTGATATATCAAATTGTTTGTATACCAGTTGGGAGAACCTGGCTGGCTCAGTTGGTAGAGCATGTGACTCTTGATCTCAGGTTCTTGAGGTCGAGCCCTATGTTGAGTGTAGGGTTTACTTAAAAAAAATTATCATCAAAAGCCAGCCCTGCAACTAAAAACTGTAACATACTAATCTGGTCCATCCCTCATCCAATATTATCTAAAATGAGGCTGGAAGACAGAGTAAGAATAAAACCAGAATGTATTTACAAAAAGTAACAAAATTTGTATACCACTTATAATAATTATAATTACTAAGTTCTTATGATATTGCTAACTTTTTTAGCTATAGACTTCTCTTTATCTCACTTTAATACTTTAAGATGGATAGATAGATAGACAGACAAACAATGGGAGAAACAGTCCCAATACAAAAGCAAATAAAAATTTAGTAACTGTGGTTAATGTACAACCCAAGTAAATTTTAGGAATAATACTTATTCCTCTAATTCCTTGGAATTAAAATATGGTCGATTAGGGCGCCTGGGTGGCTCAGTGGGTTAAAGCCTCTACCTTTAGCTCAGGTCATGATCTCGGGGTCCTGGGATCGAGGCCCACATTGGGCTTTCTGCTCAGCAGGGAGCCTGCCTCCTCTTCTCTTTCTGCCTGCCTCTCGGCCTACTTGTGATCTCTCTCTCACCCTCTCTCTCTCTCTGTGTGTGTCAAATAAATAAATAAATAAATAAATAAATAAATAAATATCTTAAAAAATATATGGTTGATTAAAATATGGTCCATCAAAGAAAACTGTCTTGTTCAAAGTCAGAAATTTTTCTCTGGAAGTCTGCATCTAGTGATTGGTCATCACAGGGCATGTAATGTTCTGGTGCCTTTGACCCAAATGGGAATAACTATGAGGGCCTATGATATTATCAGAGTTCTCCATGGAGTTGGCTGAGATCTTTGTTTAGATTGTATCACTGCTCAAATTCTTTCTATGGTCAATCTCTCCTCCCACACATAGGTGTTTAACACCAGGAGCATTCTCTACTAAATGCCCTGTTTTCAAATCTCCATTTAGGACTCTGCTCCCTGGGGAGCCTAGGTTGGATAGCAAGCTGATCTAAAATTTACAAATGAAGTACATAAAGGTTTTTCTTCATTGAGAGGTAAAAAACACAAGGTGGATATGTTTTGTGATTATTGTCTCTGTGTAGAGGTAGAGCCCAACAGTTACTAAGTAATATTTGAATGGGGCTGTCCTGACAGGTTGTGCTCTTAGCAACACAAAGGAGACTCTGTTTTCATAAACTAGTAAACAGGGAATGCTACAAAATGAGCTCAGATTGATGCATTTGAGAATGAGGTGGATAAAGTACTCAGGTTAAAAACACCAAGTTAAGCTGCTCAGTGTTTGTTTTATCCAGAAAGCCTGAATTCAGTGCCTTTATAGGCTAAATCAAACTCATTGTTTTTCCTCAAATTGTATTCTGAGGCAAAGATTATATGCAAAGGAAAGTAGTTTTATCTCTAGATTTTTATTTGGGAAATTGTTCTCCCAAATGATTGATGCGGGTCTGTGTGCAAATAAACTTTACTTGTAAATTGCATATTCTGTCATTTTTAAAGACTATTTTATTAGCATAAATATTTTAACAGCTGTATCCTGGCAAGATAAATCATTTCCTATCTAATATTCTATGTTTCAGCCACTATACTAGGTACAGGAAATTCAATGACAATTATGACAAGTTCTGGTCCTCAAAGTATTCAAACATATGGGGTGGAGTTCATTTATTCTACCTACAATGCAATATGTTAATGGTATATTTGAGAGATGTGTGAAAACATTAAAAGCAAAATTTAATGTGATTTATAAAGATACAATAAACTCAGACTGGCATGTTGGGGTTTCTTATAAATAAGAGGATTATATTAGAACTGGGCTTAGGGGAAAAATAGGAATGTGCTGTGTATGTAGGGAAGGAACTCTATCAATGCTGAGTAACCAAGGTTAGTAAAAGCAGAATATATTCATATGAAGGGGTTTGTTCTAAGAAGGAACTGACAAGAATATAAGGAGTTTGGACTTTATTCTAAAATCTCCAGGGGCCAGCACAAGTTTTGTAAGCAAGAGAGCATGATATTTAAATTTGTTTCAGAAAGATTGTAGCACAGAGGAAGATAGCAATAGTCAAACTAGAGAGTGAAGACATTAATGTCAAGGAGAACTTTTAAAGTACTGGTTGCAGAGAGAAGATTCAGGTTTCTAGCTAGGGAAGCAACTGTGGCAATAGGAAAAGACCTTTTTGAAGGGTATTTCAGGGGTATATTTAAATGAAATAAGAGAATAATCTGACATAGTGCCAAAGTGGGGTGAGAAGGAAAGGAGAATCAGGAATGGCACTAAAGTCTTTTGAGTTGATGGAGAAGACTTTGTAAGGATCATCGTGGGCAGCCTGTGCGTACAGAAAGACTCTACTGGGAATGCTGAGAAGCGGGTCAAAAGAACAGCTCTTGTTGAGAGATCTTAATTTTTCAATATGCTACCTCCTACTCTATAAAATTAACTACATTTTTGTTTAACATTTTTAGTAGACAGCAAATAACAAAGTTAAGGATCAAAGTTTAGTTGGATGGGTTTGTGTGATATATGTTGTCCTTGATGTTTTGGTAGGGTCTGGGATTACTAATACCAGTGTTCACATCTATGGCATTAGTCTGGGCAATAATATTACACTGCTATAGAACTTAATATAAAATACCTCATACTTCAGTATTTTTATTTAAGTATTTAGATGATGATTTTAGAATCCACGTGTTTTTATTACTTCCTACAGCTCTCCTTTTTTTTTATTATATCCAAAACTTTTGCTACATGAAGCAATAAAATTGAAATGGAGGAAATTGCATTATTAAACATAAAAACTTGCTTGACCAAGTCACCACTGATACCTAATATTCACACAACTTCAAATGAGAATCTTATGATTCTTTGGGGAAAATAGAGAACAAGTTCAGGAAACATAGCCATTAGGAGAGAAATTTCAATTTTGCAAGTGCAAGGAAAAAAAAAACATCAAACTATGAGTTTAGAAAAAATTATTAGAGACCTCTAGAAAGCTTGAAGCCAATTTAATTAATGCAACCAATCTACTTTCCTTTGTACACTATAAGAAAAATCTGTAATCTGAAGATCTGCTTTCCAAAGTTTATGGAATTTTGCAATATACATTTCAAAACTAAATGAATTTTTGCTGTCTATGGAATTAATCTTGGTGTTACCCCTCTCATGTAAAGTCCACTGTTAATTATCCTGGGTTATAGATTATGATATAAATAAATCTTCACCTCACTAATAAGAGTCATATGTGGTAGTATGAAAAATTAATACAACCTATTTTTAAAAAACCAAAATGTAAAAACAAATATTTGAAATTGTCTTCTGGGTTTTGGGATACTATAAAGAAAGAGATTTACATTATCAAAACTGCCAGTTAACAGATCATGCATTTCTGGAAAGACTAGACCATTAATGTGCCACAGGTATTCTTGCATAGGTGATTGGTGGAGTGTTCAAAAGTCTTTTGTAGAACAGTTTCAGTGTTAACACAATAGTACTCACTTACAGATACAATATTAATTCATTTTAATAAGATACTATTCTTCTAGCCCTATAGAATGTTATTTCAGTAGGAAATATTTGGAAGGAGTACTGAATAGAAAAAAAAAAGACAGAAAGGCAGGCTGGTGTGGGGAAGGCAGGAGGGAGATAAAGAGACAGAAGGATATTCTTTTGGCAGGTAACAGAAGATTTATGACATGTATACACAGTATGATATAAGCTATCTTAATCAAGATTCCTTCTTATCACAGACATAAAGAATTTTAGACACTTAAGTGGATATAAGGAAATTGTTTTAGGTTAATTATGTAGTTACTGACTAAAATCTGATGGTTTCTTTATTAACCAAGACATTAACCAGAAAACATAATGATTTCTCTAAGGAAAATAATTATTTTTCCAGTAATTAATTGGCCAACATATTACTGGTTTAACATGTCTTCATTTTTTCTTCCTATTAAGTAAATACAATATTGAAGGTAAATATCTGTTTCATTAAATTTAAATAATCAAATATTTATACACCAATATATACTTATATTTAACAAATTCCTCAAATATAATTCCAAGGTCGTGTTTGGAGATGAGCCATTTAATAAGATTATTGTATAATTGCTAACAAGAGCTATTAATAGCTATTAATTCATGTAAATTATTTTTAGTCTATTTACACTGCTATTCTATTAAAATAGCTTCTGATTATATAAGGTTTTATTTACTTCAAGAAGCTGTGTTGCCTTATGCAACGTTTTGAAAGCCTTAGGGTAGACGTGTACATGCTAAAATTCATGAATTATCCATTCTTTCATTCTTTTATGCAGCCATTTGTCCATCCACATAATGTGAAGTATAAAACAATAATTAGTGAACCTCTGATTGTACTTTATGAAGTGACATAAAAGGGATGGTCCTCTCTTGTAGTACTGGTTTTCCTGTGCAATGTTGTGGTAAAGAAAAACTTGGCAATAAGGATTTCACAGTGTAATGCCAAAGCCTGTGCATAAGATACAAAGGAAAAATACTTAGGTGCATTCTAGTTGGAAAGTGTCCATCAAATACTTTGTAACAAATATAATCTTCAATAACAATAATATCATACCCAGTTCAACTAAATTTGAAAATAGACAAGAGCTATATTCCCATGTCTTAAGTAGAACAAATCTGTTAAACACTTAAATTCAAATAATATATTTTAAGGAGAGGTTTTTTTTGGGTTTTTTTTTCCCCCGGAATGTCGTGTCTATTTAAATCCACAAACCTGATATTATTATGCATCACTGACTATGTTTCTTGTTAGAGTGGACAACAAAATTGACAAGCTAGAGCATAGATTAGGAAAATCAGTCAGCGTAAAACTATAGTTCAAGCAGGATTTAGAGCAAGTAAATTGTCTGTAAATTATAGCACCTTATCTTCAAAGTTTTATAAATTGAATAAGTTGTACTTCCTAAAATTGAAGTAGACATCTAGTCAATTTTTTGTAGTAAGAAATGGTTATGGTGTTAAAATACACATTTTATCTTCTGTTCAGTGCTTGAGGTATGAAAGATGAATCTCATCTTTACATAAAATCAAAATGCATTTCACACCGTGAACTTTTTACAAACCAGTTTGAGCAGAACACTCATTAAGAGTAATGGAAATTGAACATATACAGACACTGTTACACCACAACAAAATTTAAATCTCTAATGTACAGGATATTACTGAGCATGAAAGATTCATGAGTTGAGTTGGGATCTTAAAATTAAAAGGTATATAATTTGGTTTACAAATCAAATCCATCTCTCCATGTTTGCAGAACTTGCTATTTTGTCACCAAATGTTGCTACAACTAGAAAAGTAGTTCCTTGCTATCTTAACCAGGTGCAATATAGCTAGCGCAATCAGTGTAAAGCAAATGAATGCATGTGTGTTCATATTGGGAATTTATGGCAAAAACTTGAGTGGGTGCTGGGAAAAACTGAAATGTGTCCTTTCCTGCTCTGGAAATGTTTCACTAGCATTCTAACTAGCGTTTGAAATTATTTCTCAAACCTTCTCTCTCATACCTAACTGTTCTTTAGTTGCCAGATTTATATATGAGTTGGTCAATGTCTAAGCTAGGGCTGCCATAACCAAATGCTCTAGACTACATGGCTTAAATGACAGAAAGTTATTTTCTCACAGTTCTGGAGGCTGGAAGCTGAAGATCAAGGTTCCAGCAGAACTGGTTTCCCCTGAGGCCTCTCTTTGGCTTGCAGTTGGCCTCCTTCTCACTGTGTCCTCATATGGCCTTTCTTTTATGCACATATGTTCCTGGCATCTCTCTCTCTTCTGATAAGGTCACTAATCCTATTGGATTAGAGCCCCACCCTTACAACCTCATTTAACCTTAATTACTTTCTTAAAGGCCCTGTGTGTAAATACAGTTGCATTGAGGGATAGGACTTCAACCTGTGATTTTTTTTTTTAAAGATTTATTTATTTCACAGAGGGAGAGAGATCACAAGGAGGCAGAGAGGCAGGCAGAGAGAGAGAGGGGGAAGCAGGCTCCCCGCTGAGCAGGGAGCCCGATGCGGGCCTCGATCCCAGGACCCTGGGATCATGACCTGAGCCGAAAGCAGAGGCTTTAACCCACTGAGCCACCCAGGCGCCCCAACCTGTGATTTTTTTATTAATTTATTTATTTTATATTTTTTTAGAGAGAGAGAGAGAAAGAAAGAGAACAGGGGAAGGGGGAGAAGGGGAGAGAATTTCCAGCAGACTCCCTGCCGACAGGGGACCCTGATGTGGGACTGTTTCTCAGGACCCTGAGATCATGACCTGAACTGAAACCAAGAGGCGGACATTTAACCCACTGAGCCACCCAGGTGCCCCTCCACCTGTGAATTTTGAAGAGAAATAATTCAGTGCGTAACAGTCCATCATTAAATATTCTTTCTCTTGTTACCCTAAAAGTCAAGATTTGGTTTCAGTTGTAGCCTCTATGGGTAAACTAGTTGTGTGTATTTAGATGGTATTTTACATAATTATTTTCTGGTGGGAAATATTTACACCGAGGTGAATATAAATAAGAAGCAGTGTAATTTAGTGGCTAAGCCCTTTGACCTAGGCCAGGCTGCCTGGATGTGTATCCTAGCTCTACCACTTACTGGCTGAGAGACCTTGGGGAAAGTTACCTTCCTATGCCTGTCTTTTTATTGTGTAACATTGGCCTAAATGCTTTATTTTTTACTTTAAAAAAATTTTTTTAAAGACTTTATTCATCCATTAGAGAGAGATGGAGAGCACAAGAAGGCAGAACAGCAGGGAGAAGCAGGCTCCCTGCTGAGCAAGGAGCCCAACGCAGGGCTTGATCCCAGGACCTTGGGGACCTGAGCCAAAGGCAACCGCTTAACCAACGGAGCCACCCAGGCGCCCAGGCTAAATGCGTTAAATGCAGTTCACAATGTATTAGAAAAGCTCCTGGTAAATAGTAAATGCCTTACAAGTATTAGCAATTTTTATTATTGAAGATGCTCTATATATTCTATATATCTGAATATTTAGAGGGATATTCTGTTCTTTTTTAAGAGAAGGAAAATTCTAAAAATGTTTTTAATTGCAAGTTGGTGGGGTGTATAGACTCAGGTGTCAGGTTGCCTTGGTTTGTATTCTGGCTCTATCACTCCTTAGCTTAAAGTCCTCTGAGAAGTCGCTTGACCTCTTTAAGCTTAATTTTTTTATGGATAAATGACAATTAAAAATAGCACTTCAGGGACGCCTGGGGTCTCAGTTGATTAAGTGTCTGCCTTTGGCTCAGGTCATGATCCTGGGGTCCTGGGATTGAGCCCTGCATCAGGCTCCTTGCTCAGTGGGGAGACTGCTTCTCCCTTTGCCTGCTGCTCCCCCTGCTTGTATTCTCTCTCTGACAAATAAATAAGCAAAATCTTGAAAAAAAAATAGCACTTCATAGGGGTGTTGTGACCATTACGTGCAGCATTGTAGACAAAGTACTTAGTGCATTGCTTGTCACAAAATAAGAATTTTTACTTACGGTTTTTCACTTATATAAATATAGTAGTGAACACCCTTTAATTTAACTGTTTACTAAATGTCTGCTTCATACTTATTTTTTTAATTTGGCCAAAGCTGAGCAATAGCCCAAATCTTCCCGACCGGTACTGCTGCAATTTGATTTTCCTTCTACTTCTAGGGGAAGTTTTGAGTAGGCAAATAGAGAAGGTGCTCAGCTGACAAAGCAGTCTCTGTGGAGTGATTTAGTTTTTTTGAAGTTTGGGTAGATACTGAGCAGTGCCATTGTTTCATGTCTAAGTCTGTGGGAAAGAAATGCCTAAGTAGCTACTATATTCTGATAAAACAAAGTCACCCCATTTAGGGCCATTCTCTAAATGGTGGGTGCAGTAGAGGAAAGCTCTCCAAGAAAATGTAAGATTTTAAGGAGGAACTGGGTCATTTAATGGCAGGTTAGTAGGCTTATTAGATTCCTTACAGTTATACCCATTTCTTCAACCCAGAAGTTGCACATCTTGTCATTTATCTTTAGAAAGTAATAGGACAAGCGTGCAAAATGTAAATATGAAGATATCCTGTAAAAAATTGAAAAAGTAGTTTATAGATTTATATGATTTTACTTATTTGTATGCTTGTTTTCACTTCATATGTGTATAAAAATATACAGATGAATATCTATACCTATATATACCAAAATAACAGTGATTATCTTGGGATGCTTGGAATTTGTGTTCCTCAGGATATTTGATAATTGATATTTAATATATAGCTAGATATGCAGTTTTATCATCATCATCATGATAACAAAATAAAATAGGACCTGGAGTTGGCAGTAATTTATAATTCAGATCCTGCAAGTAATAGTCATGACCCTAGGCCAAATGATGTACATTCTGTTTCTCACTTCCCTCATTTATCAAAAGGAAACAAGAAAACAGACTTTTGTCGCATAAGATTTCTGTCCTGTATCTCATAAACAAGATGAAAAATATGAAAATTCTTTGCAATGTTCAAAGAACAATTTAAATGTCAGATATTAGGGTTAGTGGCAATAAAAATAATAGTAACGATGATTCTCATCCCAGATGATTAAAGGATAAGTGTACATTTTGCTTTCTTTGTAGGACATATTCTTTGGAAACACAGCTCCCATTAAAAGCCCATTCTGTGCAGAAATTTAAACTAAATGCATCATAAATTGACAAGAATGACTGTATTTGGACACCGCTGATGAAAGAATGAGGCCAGCATAACGGAAGCCGCGGTGCTCAGGGCCACTGTGCTCTAGTTTTATCCCAGCTGGCCGAACCACGGGAGCTTTTGCACAGACACTATCAACATATTGCTTGTTCAGTCAGAGTTTATCTTGCTTCAGTTATTGGGGCTCTAACAAAGCTGTGGAGGTAAAGAAGCCTCAGCTCCTCCACGTGCCTGGAGAGAGGATTAGAGGGTTTCTTTTCTTTAGGTAACTGTGTCTGGTCTCTGTATTTGGAGGGCTTATTTTTAATAACTGAAGAGAAAAAGGCAAAGTGAAATTTTTTTTCTGGGAGACTGGAAAGGCAGTACGATTTGTGATAAAAGCAGCTTCTTTCAATAAACTAAATGACACAGATTTAATTGCCCATCACTTCTGTGCATCCAACTTAGAGCCCCATTCTCTTGGCCAGCACAATTTTGAGGAAAACAAATGCAAGAAGGAAGAAATTTCTTCCTTTTCTTCTTCTTCTTTTTAATCTTTTAGCTATTTCTTTGTTGCTTACATGTAGGAAAATGTATAAAATGCATCTCATGAATTGTTCTTTAAACTGAAGTTGAGTCTCTAACACCATCTCATCACTGGGCATTATTTTACAGGATGGTAGCTGTCAAAAAACTACATTAAATCTAACACATGGCAGACTTCATCTTAGAGTCCGTGAGTGTAAGTCTTAGGATGAGCATATAGCCAGTGTAATCAATGCTGAAATGTTGGCTTTGTATCTGGTTACTGCACTGAAAGCTAACAGTCATGATTCAAATTGTGCATGTAATGTAAGTCCCAAATCCTTATATTATCTACTAGGGAATTTTAGAAGATTAGAGAATATACATGTAAAACACAGTGCCTATTCTATTAATTCATTGGGGTAATAGATTATCCAGGAAAAATATTTCCTTTCAAAACTTACAGATTGCTCATGTAAATGATTTTTACTGATCTAGACTCCTGAGTAATTTAGGACTGAACAGGGCTTATTTGTTTCATAAGAAATGTTGTCTTCTGATCTATTATACATTTCCAAAATAAATGTATCTTTCAAAGAACTTCCTTTTTTGCCTTTCCTCCCACTTTTTAGTACCATTGATTCATAGTGTTACACTCAGCTTATATGCTAATGTGTGTCTTTTTGACAGAGAAAAAAGGGTGGAGTTAGAGATAACTTCTCTCTGAAGGTGGCTACTCATTTTTAAGATGGTTAATGAGACTCTGTGGGCAGGTCTTGATTTCTTCTGTGCAAGTTATCTTGGTAAAACATACTTACTTGAGGTTAGACACACAGACTACCACGGTCCACTCAGCTGACAAGTCAACTCCTGTCCCAGGTGGTGGAGAACCAGTTAGTATGTGTTTACTTAAGGTCAGAAAGCTATTTACCAGCAAGAGACTAGTGAGACACATGCAGTATAAGCCCCCCTCTCTGATACTGGGAGAAAGAGACTTCAAGAAGTTACACATGTCTGCTGGGAGTTCATCAGTCTAGTCACTTGGCAAAATATGTGTGTCCCCAAAGTCCTTTGTAACCACTTTATTTCATGCTCTATTTATATTTATTGAACTCATTCTGCCTCTGCACACTATTGTAGAAGCCAGGCATTTAAGATGAATAAGGAGAGTCTTTTTCCTTTCAGAAGAAGGAGAGGCATAAATACATGAAGTACAAGATATAGTACCCAATAAATATCACTAATATTGGATGTGTTGGTGCTGTCATAGAAATACATAGTAAATATTATGGCATCACAGAATAAGAAGTGTTTAATTATGCCTGGAGGATTCTAGAAGGCTTTAAAGAATGGGTGATATTGGAACTGGGCTTGCCAATTGAATACAGAGGATTGGAAATTGGAAGACATTTTGTAGATGGAAAAAAACAGACTGAAGGCTTAAAGATAAATTTATAATTCTTGGGAATAGCCTTATATGCAGAGAGTAATTATATTTTGTTTAGAGTTGCAGTTCAAGCAGATAAAGTTGGGACCCATTTGGGAAAGATCTTGAATGATGTGCTAAGTATCTTGGACTTTATTCCTGAAGCAATGAAATGCTAGCTATTTGGAAAGTATCATTAGGCAAAGGCAAAGATAACATCATGTTGCCGAAAATTACCTCCAATAAAAATGTGGGAAATAGCCTGCAGTTGGGGATTGGGCTAGGAGGAGACTGCAGGCAGAGTCCGTTATAAGAATCATGAAGTAATGTAGGAAGAGAACACAAGAGGATAGACATTGCTCACAGTTCAGTGGCAAGTGGCGCAGCTCCTGCTTCATATGATGTGATTTTATTGACTGAAGAACATGAATTTAAGAATCTCCATGAGGCGAGAAAATTTACATCAACGATATAAACAATTCTGTGTAAGTTACTTAGATGAGGTTGGGATTTCTGTGCCAACCTTCTATGAAAATTAAGTTTTTAAAATTTATTTTCCCTTCCTTTTTATTCTAGCTAAAATGTTGGTGGGTTGGTAAAAGTCTGCTGATTCAATCACGTATTCAATCCATATTCAGTAAATCTTTATGGATTGTTTTCATATGTTAGAATCTATGATAAATGCAGGAGGTTAAATTAGATACGGCCTCTGTCTATTGGCATCTCACTATTGAATGACCACAGAGACATGATGCTGTATGTCCGAAAATAGCATAATGATCCTATGTTTCACAATTTTACATGTGATATTTTTGGGAAAATTCCCATTAGATATCCAGAGAAATCCATTTGTTTTTAATAAGTCCATTTAAAAATATAATTTTGGGACACAATGTCTCCACTTCATTTTGAGGAAATGATTGCACATTGTTTGTTGTTAATGAAACAGAGGACATTGTGCTAAACCATCAGTACAGTGATAAGCTAATCAGGTTGTTGGATTTCTATATTTTGGATAATTCTGGTCCACAGAAAACATTTGTTACCCCTGTAGTTTGATCTGTAAACATATGATTTTTTTTCTTTCCTTTATTCATTTTTTTCTTAATTGACATAAACCCTTTCTACAAGATAAAACTAGAGGGCCTATAATAGCTACCCAACAATTTATTAGGGATAAGAATGTAACTATGTTATTGGTTTTAGGCCAGAGTAAGTAAATTCAGAAATGTCCATTTATTTCTTATTTTGAGACTGGGTATATTTACCTAAGCAAAACCTTTGCTCAGCAGGAAATACAGTTTGGGAGTAAGTGAACATTTGAGAATGTGCTGTGGAAAACATGAAGCTAAGTTTCAACAGTTCTGTTTCTGAGAAAAAAAAAATTCTTCCCTTAAACAACTATTTATCTATAAAGTAAATCATTTTCTTTTTAAATCCAGTCTTATCAAAATGGCCCTACTTAATGGTCAAGAGTGTGGAGTTTGGAGAATAAGATATAATGGATGGCACTAATGTATCCATCTTAGTTAATTACATGGAAACTTTTGGAACTTGAATAATGTTTATTGTTGATGTCCATCTCCTGCTGAGTGCTGCTCCTATTGAATGTCACAGAATTTTATTTACCCTCAATTTTAAAAGAGTGTTCTGTAATCCCGGAGCTTATTGTATTAACTCCTCCTCTAAACAAGGGCATAGATGCAAATAAAGAGGTTATTAAAATCGGCTGTAAAGACATAGATCTTTCATTAAAAGTTTCTAGACAAGCAGAAACACATAAGCTTAACTCAAGGAGATTAACATGGTTAGGTTAGAGGCTAATTGTGTTTTGCATCTGAAATGTAATAAAAGTTTGTACCCTTCGGGGGAAAATACAGCTAAGGTTCATCAATTTTTACCATCTTTAATTCTGCAAACCCTGGAAAACTAATTCAGAGCAATAGTACGGCTAGTTAAGATGATAAATCTCTAATTAAACATGGAGCTATCTTCTTAAATGAATAATCTGTATCTAGATCTCAATGTGTCTCAGCATATTTAACTGTCTGTATGTGGGAGAAAAATCAAAGTAAGTCCATAATTTTCAAGGTAGAGTTTGAGTTATTTGGAAATGCTATTGACATGAGTGTAAATTATTAATATCATAATTTCCTAAAAGCAATTTTTGCCACTTCATGATAAGAACTTTATGAAAATTTTATTATAATTTTTCCAGCCAATTACTTTGTCAGAGGACTACAAGATAGATTCTTTAAAGCCTGAGTTTCTGTCTAAATCATGTTGAAATATGAAATGCTTCAGAACTATCATGGAAGGGCACTGGTCTTGTGTGTGGAACTAAGATTACAACTCAAGCAGGAACGTTTTGTTTTCCAAATGTGATTTTTGCTGTTTGTTTTATGTTTGTAAAATAGCTTTTAGTAAAGTTATGAGTTAAGATTTAACGTGCAAGATTTATAAATTTATTAGAAGTATTTGATTTTATAATTATTATAACTTGTTTATGGAGTGAATATTCATGGATAGTTCAATCTGCAGTAGACTAAAAGCTGAGAATTTTGCCTATTGTATGAGCAAAATCAACCAAAAGGGAGGAAATTACTGTTTCACTTTGTCATGGATGTGAACACACATACACATAAAATCATTTAAACTATCTATTAAAATCTATATATTATGACAAAAAATGTTGGCAAGGTTATCTATGGCTTATAGTTGTATACTGGGTGGCTAAAGTCGACAGTGCTAAAAAAAAGAGAAAATAAATAGTTTTAAACTTTAAACAATTATAAGGTGAAATGAGTAAATCAGATTTCATTTGAAAATACCTAGATCTGATAAGGAACAACCTGACATGTGAAGGCAGAGAAATTTTACCCCATGACTCCCAAAGAATGAATGTTCCATGAGTCTACAGAAGAAAGATCTAAAAAAAAAGATGGGGGATTTACACTGTTAGGGGTGATTAGACTATTTATTGTGGACTTGCTTTGTAGACAGAACTCAGTGACTTTAGATGCACGGGCTTTAAACTAGGAAATCAAAGACCTTAATAAAGAAGACTCAGTTGCTAGATGCTAGCCTCTATACAGCTACTTTGTTGACACTTTGTCATATTCAATTATTAGAAGTTTGAAGTAAAAGAAAGGTGACAAGAAAATGGAAGTTAAAAAAACCCCAAAAACAAGAACAACAAAATAACGTGTTGTAGGAGATCTTGGGACCAATCTGAAAAGACAAGCTTCTAACTGTATTTCCAATGTGCCTTTTTCATTTTGTGATGTTGTAAAAATAGGGTCTTCATTAGATACCTCTGGTGTTTACAATCCCCACAATAGAAATAAAAAGGAAATGAGATGTTCCATTTTTAATATTACACATACAATCATTTTAGAGTGTGGAGGTTAATTCCCTCCACAAAAGTGCATGAAAGGAATTAAAGGAAACAACTTGAACATTTTAATTTTTTTCTTGCATTTCAAGGAGAGGAATTAGGCACCAAAACACAAAACAATTATATGTGTAATTTAAAATACATATTGATTTTTTTCAGAGCAACAGATAGGCAATAGCACTAAAGTATAAAGCTTACCTTGCATAAAGGAAACATTTTCTACCTCATAACACAAAACTAAAAGGACAACTGTAGCAGATGCCTCACTCACCAAGATGATACTGATAATAACATGAATCCTAATCATTGTTACTTAGAAGGAACACATGAAACTAGACATAGACAGAAGTACCATTTAAATTTTCCTCCTAACTCCCTGTTATTTTACAGAATTTGCTGCCACGTTTATTTAGAAACCACTGAATCCCAAGGAACCTTTGATCGAATCAACAGCCCCAAACCTTTCAACTTGCTCTTAGCCAGATAGCATTGCAGATATCATAGAAACTAATAAGAACATGCTTTGAGTTCTAATATTAAAGATGAGAAAGAAAGTTTTCCTCCTGTACTCTTTGGCAAGTTCCTCTACTTTTGGCACTTCCAAGTGCAAAATGTTTGTGAGCTCCTTTGGAATGATTCCTTCATTTCTTTTCAAATTACCAGACTGAATCTTATATACAAAGTTCCACCTTGTATTGGGCACAGTGAAGTTAGAAGTAAAGGGAATGCCCAGATCCTGAAGTCCAAAGGCAGATGTATTGTGTGAAACTTGAATTTGTGTCCTGTTTGGTCAGTTGTGTTCAGATGTATATAGTCATGTCAAGAAATGTCCGGAAATGAAATGTAGAGAAAATCAAAGTGTGTGTATGCTATGGATTGAATTGTGCCCCACAAATTTCATATGTTAAAGCCCCAGACCCTGAACCCCAAATTGCCAATGTGACTATATTTGGAGATAGGACTTCTAGGAAGTAACTGAAGTTAAATGAGGTTGTAGAGATAGGACCCGAATATGATAGGGATGGTGCCCTTATGGGAGAAGGAAGAGAAACCAGAGCTCACATTTTCTCTGATATGTGAGACACAGTAAGAAGGCAGGCATCTGTGATACACGAGAGAGTACTCACTAGATACTGAACCTGCTGGCACTTTGATCTCAGAAGCCAGTCTTCAGAACTGTGAGAAAATAAATTTTTGTTATTTAAGTCACCCACTCTATTTTTTTGATATTTTGTTATGGCAGACTAAACTGACTAATGCAGTGTATGTAAGGAATAATGAAGGTACGTTTCTACTCCAGAGTTGTGCAGAACTGGTGACAATACCTCATGCTCCTTAGGTCCCCCAGGCTTCTAAACGTATCTAGGGGCTAGGGAGTGAAGAATAGAAAATCTTTCTTTTATTTTCCACCAAATTCTAAGCTAAGTGACTTGTAGAATTATTCCTTACTTGAAACCATTTCCTAAGAATTGTGAAACTATGGTAGATATGAGCATTTGAATGTTTCTGTAGAATCCAGCCACCTGGACTGGTACAGAGTCCATATCAATACCAACCTTCAGTGTAGAAAACTGAGTAAATGCCTAAAAAAAATAAAGTCGAATTAATTTTATCCCAATTATGCACAATTTGAATTTTGTAGCCAAGAATTTAACAAGGAATTCCTTCTTCCTAAAGTTTAGACTGTGGTAAATAACTTTTGTAATTTATCCATCTATTCATCTTTCCATCCAATAAGTAATAGTGTTATGTACCAGGCTCTTGGGGAACTAGTAAGACACTTTTATGAACTCTCAGCAGTGGGGGTGCTGTGGTCGAGGTTGGGGTAGGTAGGGTGGTGGCTTTAAATAAGAGTGAAATTGCTGAGGCAGGAGCTACGTATTAAGGGCTCTAGGAGCACAAAGCACAGAGGACTGGCTCTGCTTCTGTACAGGGAGGCTTAGCAGTGAATGAAATTGCACGAATGGTAGTTAATGGACCTGGAAAGATCCATGTGTGGTTTACCTATGTGGAATCAGAGAAACAGCTCAGAGGCAGAGTAAATAGAAATTGGTGACTCGTTGGACACATTAGTGGGCAAAAGGAGAAAATATATTTCAAATAGACTTCAAAACAAAAGTTAACTTTTACATCCTATTAGTTCTTACTTAAACACTGCTATGTGTAATGAAAAGGAACTAATTCAATAAAAATGAATTACTGGCTGCTGTTCTACATTTTAAATGTAATCAAAGGACATAGATCAGTGAAAATAATATTATTAATGGGCATAGGGGGACATTTGTTTCTTAAAATAGTAACTTAGTTAAAATCCAATAATATTCTTATCACTTCGATGAGCTTCTAAAGTAAATCACTGCAATTCCATAAGAACTTCACTTACTAGATAGATTATTTTAATTTCAATTTTCACCATAGACTCTGGAAGGGCACTAACAATACTAACTCCGAAAGGTTTTGAAGAAAGAACTGTTCTCTCATATTCTTATGCAAGCCCAGCCAAGAATATCCTTTTGATCCACTGTGTGGTCATTAGCAAAGTAACACTCCTTGAACTGCCAGAAATTTTTTTTAATAAATAAGTAAATAAATAGTAAATAAATTTCTCACTATATTTTGGGCACATGCAAAATTTAGGTCTCTCTCTTCACTCAGTCTCTCTTCTGAAATCAAGAAAGACCCACAAAGAGGAAAAAAAAATCTGATTAACTCCTTAAGAGTAGTAGATTATTAGCTAAAATCAGAACATCAAAAAATGTTATTGACTCATTAAACATAATTACTCTTTTGGAACTAAGAGGGATTCAAATCCCACATAATATGTACTCAGATCTCTCAAAGAACGTACTAACTTACCAGTATGGTAGGAGTAATAAATAGGAAATAAATGGAGAAGAAAAAAATACGCATTCAAATTATTTTCACAAAAAGAATGTGGCCAAACTATATTTTATTTTTCCCAAATACATCTGAATTGGCATTCATTTTTGCATACTGTTACATTTTTGCTATAAGCATTTAACATATTTAAGAATAGGATAGCACCTTCTTTTCAAATAAAATATTCAATAAATGGTATTTGGTGTTTCTAAATATTGAAATAAAGCATAATCTGTGTACTAGCATATTCAGCCATGTTTCATTTTACACCAATTTTTAGTAATGTTAAAAAGATACATTTTTATCTCTAGAGAATCAAGGGAAAGAATACATTTAAGCAACAGAGAATTCCAGAATTGGTCAAGTCAGTCAATTGAGATTCATAATGGAGAAGGTAGAGATAACAGTAAAAAAAGGTGATTTGCTCAGCACAGAGTAAAAAAAATTCATTCCATTGCATTAACTGAAACTAACTATAAATACCTTGTTCAAAAGTCCAGTTTGTATCACTAAGGACAAAGATAATGTAAATTTCATCTTTAATGTAAACTTTTAATCTATGTCAAATATTCTAATATTTGTGAACCTCAGCAGATAGTCACAGTAATTAGTAGAGATAAAAATTTGTAGTCAGTACTTGGTATCATCAATGAAAAAATATGTCCAGAGTTTAGTATAAAAAATTTGTATTTTTTTAAAAAGTAAAACATGTGGTCCACAAATTACCACAAATTATTGAATGTGTAATCTTGCTAATTACTTACTATTTGGAAAAAATCTTTGAAGATGAGAAGTGCTGTATGTGTTAATATTATTATTTACTATTGCTTCCATAAATCAAATGTATTTGTAAATGAAATAATGATTCTTTGATCTCTAGGGATAATCAGTAATTTTTGGTCTCTTCTAAAATTGTAAGTCATGACTTCTCAAATTTTTTTTTTAGAATTCCAACCTACTAATGTAGAAAGAGAACTCCTTTTTTTAAAATATGGATATTGGGGAGAAATTTTTTCTTTTATGTACTGATAAGGAAAGGACAATATACTAAAAGGTAGTATTTTATTTGTATAGATAATATTTATGGAAAATCAAATATTGGGTGAAATCCCAAATCACATTAATAATGAGATACTGTTTTGCTTAGGATGAATACTACCCTGATGTGGCAAAGATTAGAAAACTGACTTTATAAAATAAGTCCATCAAATAAATGAAATAGATAATTATTGGCAAATAGAAAACCATGGTGTTTATAGATATAAGTAGACACATTTGGGACAAACTTGAAAAATAAAACTGATTTTTTGTTATTAAACTAGTTGTTTGAAATCATGCACCTTATCTTGTAGAATTGAACCAGGCAAATTCAAATTGAATAATAAACTATTTCAAAGATTCTGGGGTCTAAGGCTGAAGATTCAGAAGAGGGTTCCAAAAGAAAAGAGAGAGAGAGAGAACGCAAAGAGATGGAAAGTGCTGTGATAGATCTATAGATGTGAACAGACAGTCAGGTGCATCAGTCTTTTGCTCAGTGACAGAGATCTTCCTAAGCGGCTTCCCTGCATGCCAAAGGGTATCTGGCTTCATACAAAAAGACTCTGATGCTTTACTTTGTACTAGGATAGAAAAGGCATTTTCTTTACCATTTTATTTTTGCCACATGCTCTATTATTTATGCAGAAGATACGTCACTGTAATTTTCTCTAGCTAATGTACCTGTTATTTTAAAATTATTCCCCAGAGCTAATTAACTTCAGCTGCTGTAGACCTTATCATCTTACCTTATGGCTTTATAGTCTTCTAATTGCTTGAACAATGCTTTCTGTCAGAAAAGATGGTTTCATTCCGAATATTTGGAGTATTAAATTCAACAAACATGGAGTTGAAGTTCTCATGTGCGTAAGGTATAAAAATTCTTAAGTAAAATTAAAATAGAAAAAGTTCATATTAATTTTAGAGATAATTGAAATCTTCTGGTATTGAAATTCTATTGTAAATATAAAACATGCAACTAGTGTGTTATTAGATGTATTAGGTAAGTCTCAAAGGGCAAAAAGGGATTGAAAAAAGTGCAGCATCTAAATAATTCAACATTTCTCAATTTTTCCTTAGGTTATATGAGTAATTTAGCTAATTATGGACAGAATTTGGCTGGAGATATGTAGCCTTTGAATTTAATGTTAATTACCTTACCACGATTTCTGGCAATACATTTTAAAGAATGGATCAAGTGACTTGTATTTAGAACCAAGCACAACTTCCACGATATGAAAAATTAAAAGGATGATTTTTTAAAATCTTCATGCTGTATAGATTTTTAATTTAATTGGCAAGAGTTTAATTACTATTTTTTTCCTATATGGCCAACTCATTGTAATTTAAATAGTGTGTAAACTTTTTGTAATTTCAAGGTGACCATTTGATTGGTATTAGATAAAACTAAACTTTCACATATTATTTGTTCATATATGATTGGTCTTATTCAGTTACCAGATCACTTTCCTTTATTATTTTTTTTTTATTTTTTTTTTATTTATTTTTTTTTTAAGATTTTATTTATTCATTTGACACACAGAGAGAGAGAGATTACAAGTAGGCAGAGAGGCAGGCAGGGAGAAAGGAGAGAGGAGAAAGCAGGCTCCCTGCTGAGCAGAGAGCCCGATGTGGGCCTCGATCCCAGGACCCTGGGATCATGACCTGAGCCGAAGGCAGCGGCTTTAACCCACTGAGCCACCCAGGCGCCCTCACTTTCCTTTATTAACAAGGAAGATGAAAATATCTTCCCACATAAAATTATTTGTCCTACAAACACAGGCTCCCAGGGGGATAAAATCAAAACAAAGGAAAGGGTGTATTTATTTGCATTTATTCACTTATGAAACATTTTGTGGGCACCTATCATTCCCAAGGCCTTACTAATCAATATGAGTACTGAATGCAAGCATGAATACATATTTCCTGTCTTGAATATCACAATCTAGTGACATGAAAAAGAAAACTACTGTAAAACTGATCAGCACAAAGTAGGAGCAAGAATGTGGTGGGAATACGGAGGTTGGCAATGCTGACTTGCCCCAGGAAAGTTAAAAAACGCTCTACCTAAGAGGTGAAGTGTGTGGCTCCTAAATAGTGTGGGCACCGCATCCTTGGAGAATCTGATGAAACCTATAGACGCCTTATACTAGAAAAATGCAGATAAAACATAAATGTAAAATTCTTCATAAAATTTATGTAATGTGTATGAAATGTAATCTGTATACCAAATTAAACTCTTCACAAAATATCTCACTATTTTTATGCAAGAGTTAATGGTCCAATTCTATAAATAAGAAAAAAAAAAGAGCAAGAAATAGAACTTGTGCAAATTAAAAATAAATTAAACTTTAACTCTGTTCAAAATTAATTTCCTTGAGAAGACAGCTGCTTGAATAAAAATTTCAGTGTGTTATTTTTTTAAAATATCGTTATGTACGCATCATTTTTGACATAAATTGAGGTTATCTCCCTTTTGATTGGAAATGTTTCAAACCTTACCAGTGATACACCAAAAGGGAATCAGGACGTCTATAGTCAGTTCTGTACATTAGGATTTGGCGATTTTCTGTAAGACCAGAGTTGTCCCAGGTTCTTCATTTGAGTTCATGTGAACAAGTTGTTTGGGTCAGATTTGACCAGAAATGCTTCTCTAATTTTTTTTTTTAAGTCAATGCCAGAATTTTTCAGTCTGTGCTCAATTTATTTTTTTTTTTAAAGATTTTATTTATTTATTTCACAGAGGGAGAGAGATCACAAGGNAAGTCAATGCCAGAATTTTTCAGTCTGTGCTCAATTTAAAAGTCATTTCAGCAGAACCATTAATCAGGAGTTCCATTGTAATTCCAGAGGTTTAAAGATACTTCCTGGAAGGATTGTGCAAGGTGTTGTCACTAATAACTTAATCCAAAGAAGTGCTTTTTATAGCATTTGGGAATTCATGTAGTTGCCTACCTCTGGACTTCTCTCCCTAGTTAGGAAGTTGAACAAGGTAACTTGCAGTTTATCATCACTATTGAAAATAGTGTCACAGGGGCCTATGTGAAAATGCTTATTCATTTCTGTGGCCGGAAAAACCCACCAAGTAAGTCAAGCCACAAACAAGCTCTCTGAAATTATTCTGAGGATGAGCTTTCTTTCTCTTGAACTTTTTACTCAAAGTTCAATCAAGGGCTTTGGAACATGTGCTCTGGCAGGTTGGCAAACTTCTATGTAGTAGATGAACTTTGCATTCTCTTTTCATCTTCTTGACATATTTCTTAAAAAGGCAGTGATTCAAGACCCTGGCTCTGATGAAGTTGACAACTTTTAGGACAGTAGACAAAAATTCTCTCAGGATTTCTGGCAGTGTTTTTATTGTCAGTGTATTCAAACTTAGAAATCAGTGAGTCATGGTCTTGTGGGGAGCTCCTTTCTTCACCAAGGCAGCAAAGCCATGGAGGTTGCTAAGCCTCAAAGGTGCTCCGTCTGTGCTATGAGTTACCAAGCCTTTTCTTCCAAGCTAAGTTTTCCTTGGCAAAGAAACTTATTACCCTTTTGAGATGTCGGTGGCCCTTATAATTTTCAAAGAGGTCCAGGGGTGCTAGGAAATAGGCAAACTTCTTCAATACTATAAAAATGATATATCATAATAGAAATGTCAAGTTTTTTGGATACAGTCACTGACAGTATTTTATTTTGCTCCAAACCACAAATGAGCCAGATTCTTTCCAGGGTTCATAGCATCATCATGGTCAGTACAAAAGAAGTGTTTTTTTTTAAATTTACTTATAAATGTAATGTTTAAAACAAATACAGCTATATTCGGAAAAAACCCAGGTAAAGTACAAATGCATTCCTTTCATATCAAGCTGCCTTTTCATGACAGTAATTTTGATTGTGTTGCATACTTTCATGATGGACAAATATAAGAGGCTTCATTAAAATTGTTGGCCTCAGATTTCCTTTCACTGTGATCTTACTATATATTATACACTAATTATGTTTTTTAAGAAATTTTATGATGAATGAACAAGCATTAACCATTCAGAGAAGAGTTGGGCTTAAAATAAATTGGGAACATCACATATAAAGGCAAAAGTGGAAATGCTTATGAGATTTTATAGATATAATGGGGTGAAAGTTTAGCTTATTTGAAGAATAGGGAGAGAAGAATTTTAGAATATGAGACTTGAGGGTCAACAAACAAGTTCCAAAGGTCCATGAACCAAGAAAAACAACAAAAAAGTAGATTCCTTCTATTGCATTCTTTTAACTAGGAAAAATAGTTTTGTGTCAGATAAAGACAAGCTATTGCTTCACGTTCAACAAATACAGAATATCATAGGTTGTCATTATTTAAGGTCGGATCTGACAACTTGATTGGACTTAAGGATCTGATTCCAAGATGCCTCACTCAGGTGACTGGCAAATGGTGCTGGCTCTTGGAAGGAGACTTCAGTTCTTCTGTGTACGAACCTCTTTATACTGCTCCAGAGTATCCTCGTGACAGTAGTTTCTTCAGAGTAAATCATTCACGAGTGCATGAGATAGATACCAGAATGTCTTTTATGACCCAGTCTCATGGTCCCATGTAGTCCTTTCCCCAGTAGCCTGTTGGTTAACAAGCAGTTTTGTTCAGTGAAGGAGGGAGCTGTACGGGGTATGAATATCAGGAGGCAGATTATTGGGAGCTTTTTGGGGGGCTGACTGCTATTTCCAGTAATACTCAATTGCTGTCATCACACAAGCAGAACCATTGGGATAGTCAGCCATGGATAAGAAAAAAAAAATTACTCCCTTTTTCATGTCAGTTAGAATTGGAGGGCGCCTGGGTGGCTCAGTGGGTTAAAGCCTCTGCTTTCGGCTCAGGTCATGATCTCAGCGTCCTGGGATTGAGGCCCGCATCGGGCTCTCTGCTCAGCAGGGAGCCTGCTTCCCCCTCTCTCTGCCTGCCTCTCTGCCTCCTTGTGATCTCTCTCCCGCTGTGAAATGAATAAATAAAATCTTTAAAAAAAAAAAAAAAAAAAGAATTGGAGTAGAGAAAACATTTTCATCCAGTTGATTGGAATGGGTCAACTAATAGATCCAACAACATACTTTCAGTGAAATGTGCATAAAATTCATTCCTTTATTTGAAATTGTATGTACAACACAATCTTGTGACCATTGTTGTTCCCAACTTAAGATTTAAAACCAATTTAATTAGTGCTTGTTATATATTTTTATTATAGAAATACCTTTCAATACCAGTGAATGCATTATGTATATTAACTTAATTCATTTACAAAGCATTTGTTTATTAAAGAATTTATTTTCCCATAATTTTAACATAATTATTATAATTTACTTTGATATACTATATATTAATTAATTTTAAAACATTTGTGATTTTTAAAAAAACTTGAACTTTCCTCTTTTTAGAATATAAAGATACTACATTGTTTAGAAAAGCAGAGTGGAGTTTAACAGAATCAAACATTACAATGTAACTGAAATTTATTTTTATCCTGTATTAGCAGCCATTTTTTCCCACAACAATGCAAAAATACTCAGCTATTTGTAAATCAACAAAAAGTCTTTTTACCAGATATAGTAGCAAAAAATATAAGTACTTTCCTCCGTATTAGCCACAGGCTGATGTATATATTACCTTAGTTATTCAGACTTATAAACCATTGTGGACTTTAGTCCAATTTATAGAATATAATAAAATATAATTCAGCAACAATTCAGTTTTTATTAATGCCCTGGAACATGCTAAGAATTGGAATACATTGGAATGCAAAGATGGTTCAAAGATGTTCTTACCCACAAAAAGTTCACCTTTTAGTAGGGGATGTTGACATGTCCATATTTCGCCTACTTCCTAGTTAAGGTTGTGTTTATTAACCATGTGCGTAATGATGGTGGGAACATAGAGGAATGAACTTGAGGCTAAATGCTCTATAGTGGTGCTCTTCATCCAAATAAAAAGTGTGTGCGAACAACTTTCTGTTGAACGACCGTATATGGTGAATTGTTTCATTTTAAACCATGGAAAAGTTCAGTTGCTAATCAATGGGCCAAGCTATCAACTGTGGTCATGTCAATATATCTCTGCACTGTTTCCTCAGTGCAATAAACCTGAATAAACTTTCTCAGATTCTTCCTGAGCCTGGTTCACTTTCATCTCCCTTTCTCAGGATAAATGTAACTTTCTCACATAAATCTTAATGACCACTCTATCTAAAATGAGCCCCCAAATTATTTTCTAGTTCATTATCCTATATATTTCCATAAGGAAATTACACAGTATTTAATTCTCTCGCTTATGTCTGATTACTTTGCTGGCTCCATCATTAGTGTGGAAAATCAGTCTGTGTGATTGTGAGCAGGTGATAAAAGGATGGTACCTGAAGAATCCTACTCCCACATGTTCTTTTTTGTTTATTTAAGGTTGTTCATTTGTCTGATTTGGTTTTTCAGATTGTCTCAAGAATATAGTAAGAACAGAAAAGAATTAGCCTTCTGGATATGCTTTCACTTTGACAGTGTCATGGGATTAACCATTGCATTTGGGGGAAAAGACTAGATGGGCATCTTTTTTTTTTTTTTTTTACTTTTTTTTTTATTTGCCCCAGGGGTACAGGTCTGTGAATCATTAGGCTTACACCTTTCACAGCACTCACCATAGCATAAAACCTCCCCAATATCCACAACCCAACTACCCTATCCCTATTCTCCCACCCCCCTGGTAACCCTCAGTTTGTTTTGTGAGATTAAGAGTCTCTTACGGTTTGTCTCCTTCCTGATCCTATCTTGTTTCACTTTTCCCTCCCTTCCCCCGCCCTGCCCCTCAAATTTCTTATATCAGAGAGATCACATGATAACTGCCTTTCTCTGATTGACTTATTTCGCTTAGCATAATACTCTCTAGTTCCATCCATATCATTGCAAATGGCAAGATTTTGTTTCCTTTTGATGGCTGCATAGTATTCCTGTGTGTGTGTGTGTGTGTGTGTGTGTGTGTGTGTGTGTGTGTATTTATTTATTTATTTTACATCTTCTTTATCCATTCATCTGTTGATGGACATCTAGGTTCTTTCCATTGTTTGGCTGTTGTGGACATTGCTGCTATAAACATTTGAGTGCGCGTGCCCCTGAGGATCACTACCTTTGTATCTTTAGGGTAAATACCCAGTAGTGCAATTCTTGGGTCATAGGGTAGCTCTATTTTCAACTTTTTGAGGAACCTCCATACTGTTTTCCAGAGTGGCTGCACCAGCTTACATTCCCACCAACAGTGTAGGAGGGTTCCCCTTTCTCTGCATCCTCGCCAACATCTGTCATTTCCTGATTTGTTAATTTTAGCCATTCTGACTGGTGTGAGGTGGTATCTCACTGTGGTTTTGATTTGTATTTCCCTGATGCCAAGTGATGTTGAACACTTTCTCATGTGTCCGTTGGCCATTTGGATGTCTTCTTTGGAGAAATGTCTATTCATGTCTTCTGCTCATTTCTTGACTGGGTTATTGGTTCTATGGGTGTTGAGTTTGATAAGTTCTTTATAGATTTTGAATACAAGCCCTTTACCTGATATTAGAGGGGCATCTTAATATTAATAGCCTTTACCCAGTCCCTAGAGAATTGTTTACCCCCTAGTAGAATCAAGACTTGTTCCTGCCTGCCCCCCTTCCATTCCACCCCATTCATCATTTATTTAAGGTTGCCCTCTATTTAAAAAAAAAGGGTTGCTGTGTAAGTATATATTAAGAAAATATGAAATTTGAAGGAGCGTATCTATTTAAAGGGATGATGAACTACCTGCAGATCTATTCAAAATACAAGGTAGAAAAAGAGGCAAGCAAGTAGAAGGTATATAGTCCTTTTTTGTCTTTAATGGTTTGCTCTTAAGCATTTCCTTTAATAGAGACTTCAGTTTTCTGATGTGCCAAAAAAGAAAAAAAAAAGTGTCATGGATGAAATTACCTCTAAAGTTGCTTTGACTCTAACATTCTATATTGTAATAAGTGTTAGAACAAAGAAAAGGCCCTATGGGAATTCAGTGCTGTTCATATCACTTCTGGCAAGGGATTACAAAAAAAAAAAAAAGAATTCTGTGCTTAAGAGTTCTCAAGAATGCTTCCGATGGCTAGATTTTGAACACTTAGAAAAAAGTGTAAGATGAGAGATAAGGAAAGACTTTGCAGGTGGGTAGAACAGCCAGACAGCAAAAGCTGGAGTCAGAGGAATAAGAATTAGTTGGTGCATTTAGGCTGCCTCATACATGACAGATAAGGCTCAATTCTAGACTGCTTTGAGTGCCTGGCTAAGCAGATTTTGTTTTCCTTTTGTGCAAATGAAGAATGTTTACATATTTGGTGCAATATTCTTCAATACAGAACATTTCATCTACCTGAGGGGATAAAGACTTAATGACCACCAATGTATAATAAAAAATAAAATTATTCAGTATCATTGGATAAATCAGATACTTTTTAGGGTATTAATAGAAACCTTGTTAATAAATATAAATTTCTCAACTTAAAAATTTGATTTCTGTATTTTCCATGTTTTTATTTATTTATTTATTTATTTATTTTTTTAAAGATTGTATTTATTTATTTGACACACAGAAAGAGATTACAAGTAGGCAGAGAGGCAGGCAGAGAGACAGGGAGAGGAGGAAGCAGGCTCCCTGCGGAGCAGAGAGCCCTATGCGGGCCTCGATCCCAGGACGCTGAGATCATGACCTGAGCCGAAAGCAGAGGCTTTAACCCACTGCCACCCAGGCGCCCCCATGTTTTTAATACATAGGACTTGAATGATTGCTTGTAGCAGAAATACTCTTTGTGAATTTAAATAAGTATTGCTCAAACTCAGCCTTTTAAAGAGAAACTTATTTTGGCATCATATATTATTATGAAAGACTGGAAAGCTGTTTTGAACTGTTGAGTTCTAGTAGTTTACTGATAATTTATGAAATTCATACTTAGTGGTATCTGAATGATGCATAATATCAAGCGATCATATTAATTTTTATATTAAAATGTGAATATTCTTTATCAGTGTTATTTAAAATCATGGATTGAATATGATTTTAGAAAACAGAATTATCTAGCACAATTACTCACTAGATCAAATGATCTTTCTTCAGATTTTTAACTCTATTTCTGCTCCAATTTTGATGTACTTACATACTGGGTTACAAGAGATACTCAGAGATAAATACTGAAATTGTTTTCTAGGGCTTTAACTTTGGATATTTTATTAATGTTAAATATCATCCTTCTGTGTATTTGAAATGCTTGCTAAAATGGTTGAGCAGATATTTAAAAGGCTAAGAACAGATTGCTGGTATGGAGAACAAGAGAGAGAGAACTGTAAAAACTAATCTTTAAAATGAACTTGGGCAGAGGCCAGGAATGTGAGAATGCTCAATTTAAAGTAATCTGAGCTTTTTGATGGTGAGTGTGGGAGGGTGGTTAATCTTTCTTACAATCTGTGTACCATTCTGCCTATTTGAAAATGATAGATATTTGAGGGGGATGGATGTTTATAGGTCACAGACTGCATCCCAAAGAGTCTGTAATATAGCATTCTGATATTTTTGCCCACAATATTTTTCTTTGTTACTTATTGTAGACCTTCTGACCATTTTATTAGGATTTATTTTTTATACATCGAGTTTCTTTCTAGCAAATGTCCTTTTTTGAATTAATATTTCCTTTCTGGCATATTTGAACTGTTTTTATCCTGGTCAAATAAAGCATGCTACATGTAGAACTCTGAAAAGGTTGTATAAAAGTATTTTTCTTTACTATTTGAAAAAGGTTTATATCTTGTTTTCCTTTTTAATGTTTTTTCTTTAATGGTTTAAAGTTTTAAGCAACTAAAGATTTCATTTACTGCTTACTAAATTGAATCATTTACCTGCTCTAAACTATTCTAAAATAGATGCCTATTGCTTCAGGTCATTTATCTGACTATAATATAGAACCTATAATTTGTTTATCATTTTGAAGGATTGCAATGACCTAAACTCAATGTGATTGAATAGAAGAATCATCTCTTTCTGAAGGCAGTTTATTGTTCCTTGTATATCCTTCCATAAAAAAATATTTTAAAATTATAAACTGATATACTTACTTCAGTTCTTTGTTTGTTCTTGGCTTTATTCTTCTTGATGCATCTTCAAAATATTTAATTTTTATCAATTCATTCTTTAAGTGTCAAATTTACTTTCCTACATTTTCAGTATTTACTCTCTTTCAAACTTTACCTTCTGTTCAATTATAGGACTTTTATATAGGATCAAAACTAATAGTTATATATGTGGGAATGAATGTCATGGTTGAATGATTTGCTTGATAGTTAGAAACACAGGTTTCCCGCAGGCAGCAAAGACAGAGTGACAGCACTGAAGGAGTGTGTTGATAACTTGTTTATAGAGTTTTTGAAAAGGTGTCTTCACTTGGACCCCTCTGCCTTTTGACCACAGCTCAAGCATTAAGATATTTTTGGTGGGGCGTTTGGGTGGCTCAGTCAGTTAAGCATTCGACTCTTGATCTCAGCTCAGGTCTTGATCTCTGGCTCATGAGTTAAAATCCTGTGTTGGGTTCTACACTAGGTGTGGAGCCTACTTAAACAAACAAACAAACAAACAAACAAAACCACAAGATATCCTTGCATCTTTGGATTAATAAGTATGTACCCAGATCTCTCACCATTGAAAAGGTGTTGGGCAAACACGTGGAAATCCTGCAAATGCTTCCCAGGCACTGGGTTCCAAGCTGCCTCCACTTTTCAGAGTAGCCAATAAGCTTAAAGCTAACTTAATGTCAGAAACCAATGGTGGTATACCTCTGTGCAGTGTATTGCCGAAACTGATTAGCTAACAGACAGTGCTATGCTCAGAGATGAGTACGTATATATTTTTAATTATCTTGCAAACCTGAATGTGGAAGAAAATACAAGCCCATTGGTGGATATGTTTTTTGTTCGACTAGAGTTCTCTCTTTTTTTTTTAACAAGGCACATTTTTTATATGACTAAACAAACAAACATACAAACAAACAAACAAAAAAAACTTTTCAAAGGCTAATTACCTAACCAGCTTGTGTTGGCCATCCTGGAATGTACATTAAATGACTTTTTATTGGTCCAAAAAACATAGATAGGGTTTTTTTTTTCTCCATTAATTTTTCTCTTTTAAGACACTGAATCTTTCTATCTCTGTTTTCCCTGTTAGATCATTATCTTTTCCATTGACACTTTCTTTTCTCTCAAGTGTCTTATCTCAGATTGAACAGGTTTCATTCATTTTCCAAAGGAATTTACAACATTTGATGAAATCATATTTTCTCACAGTCTGGCAAAATATATCTGGACAACTCATGTCATTTTAAGATTTTATTTCAACACTTTTGTAGATAGGTCTACACAAAATTACATAAATTTCCTTCAAATATCTCTAACGCTCTTCTCTTCAAGATCTTCCACTTTGGGTATTGAATTTGTTCTGTTGCTGGTAATAGAGAAACTTATGAAATGTGACATATTTGGATGCCCTACAAGTAGACATGGGGATAGACACTGACTTACCAAACTTGTTTCTAGTTTTAAATAGATTATTTGGTACAATATTAAATATTTTCTCATATAATACTTTCTTTCTGCTACTAAGATGTACTTTCAAGTGGCCATTATTGTATTTTAATATATATGTAATATAATATATATACACAAACCACTAGAGAAACTTTGAAGAACTTTCCTTCATTACTTATGAAAAAATAGATTTCAGTCTTAAAACAGTTATGTTATGCTGAACAAGGTCAGAATTATGCTGAAAAGGTACAAAGAAAGAAAATTTCAAAATGCATGTAATTACAAACATGTAATAATATGGTTCTTAGCAGGGCCATCGGAATTATGCTGACTTTTTGCTATGGTTTATACAGTTTGTTTTAAGGAATGTGTTCAATTTGACTTTTAGTTTCCTTTACTTAAGTTGATTTTTTATATTCATTCCGAAGTCATTTAAAAATTATGAATATATTTTAATATATGTTAATGTATCCCTACATGGTGTGTAACCCAGAGTTGGTGAGTATGTCAGCAGGGCTCAGTCAGGAAACCAAAAGCAATGCTAGCATTTCAAGCAGAGATGATTTGATTAAGGAAGATATTTATGAAAGTATTGAAAAGGCTGAAAGAGGAAAAAGAAAAGTATGAGGTAATCCAGAGATTACTAGTCACAGGAGGAGAAAAAATTGTGAGGAAAGCTCAGGAACGAATTGGGGGAGGAGCAGGGGCGGAGTCTTCATGTCCTAAAGGTCACCTAACATAATGGCCTAGATGGCTGGTACTTGTTTTTAGGGATATGTGGCGTGCTAGGTTGCCCTCAAAGGAGCCATGTGTAAATGAATAGGTGTGCTTTAAAAAGTGAAACTCTGTGGAGTGCAGCACAAAACAGGTTTGTCCCTATCCCTCATGTTTGTTTGAAATTGCTAGAGAGAGCAGGTAAATTGGATGTTACCCGGCATTGATCCTTTGAATATCCCGGATGGTCTAAAGTAATAAAAGTGTCCTGGTCACAGTCAGAAATCATGTATATGTTAAGAGCTGATGTGTCTGCTACTTCTAGACAAATGTAATAGACAAAATTCCAAATTTTATTCCTCCAGCTTTAACGTGATTTGAACTTTCAGTCTGTTGTGAGAAGGAAGGTGTGAGGGTTGGCAGGTGACTTTGATTTCTCTATTTCCTTGTCTAGTGCTTATGTGATTTCTGAACTTTTCAGTGTTGATGAGGAAGAAGAGGAACTGAGGAGAGAAGAAACAAAGAAGTTATTTTTTGACTTGTGCTATTGTAATCTGATATCCAGGTTTC
Organism: Ailurus styani; assembly: GCA_002007465.1. Classification (NCBI taxonomy): domain Eukaryota; kingdom Metazoa; phylum Chordata; class Mammalia; order Carnivora; family Ailuridae; genus Ailurus; species Ailurus styani. Next base: position 832,685 of record LNAC01000339.1, read on the forward strand.
TTTGTACTTGGCAGATGTTCAAAACTAATACTTTCTCAGATGTTTTCCTTAGACATATCTGCACTAGGAATGTCCAACTTCACTTCTTATACAAGATATGAATTCTCTGGCTCAATGCTGTTCATTTCCTGCTCATTCTATAGTTTCTGTAGGTTTACCATGACCTAAGGAGCAGTTTCCTAAGGTGAAATGCCTCTCAGTCATCCCAGGCTGGCTTTTTCTCCATCGTGGTCTATATGAATTACTCATGCCCCTTTACTCTGAGAACTCCAGGGAAATTCCTTACAGGGCCTTCTCGCCTTTCCCTGCTGTTTGAGAAACAAGGTTGACATAGTATCTTTTGTATCTGTGGCTCAAAGACCACCCCCCATACTATGACTGTTGAATACCCTTTCACCTGACATGAGACAGAGTTGTATCCCACAGGCCTGCAAACATTTCTTTAAAAAAATTCCCTCTCCCAATCTCTTCAGTATCAATCATGTTATACCTTCAAGGCCTGTGGTCAGGAAACTAGTATCTGACTACGCACTTGGAAGCAATAGCACATAAATGACTTAGCATCTCACTTTAGAACATTGGGGTATGAGGACACCTGGGTGGCTCAGTCAATTAAGCATCTGCCTTCACCAGGTCATGGTCCCACGGTCCTTTGATCATGCCCCAGATTGGGCTTCCTGCGTAGCAGGAATTATGCTTCTCCCTCTCCCTCGCCCCCCTCTCCCCTCCTTGTGCTCTCTCTAATTTGCTTTCTCTCTCTCTCTCTCTCTCTCTCTCGAGTAAATAAATAAAATCTTGGGGAAAAAATGGGGGTACCTTGCTATCCATGTTTTAGTTCTCAGTCTCTGACGATGCAAATAATTCAAGAAGGATACCATACCAATTTAATGGAATGTGCAACTTCAAAAGACCAGAAAACAAAAACAGAAATAAAACAAAATAAAAATGCAGAAGAAAAGAAAAAAACATGGGTTAGAAGTAAGGTAAACAAAAACTACAAAATCCTGAGTATTTGTAATCAAGACAGGAAAGGGCAACAGATATTTATTCCTGGGCATTAAATACATATAGAGGAAATTTAAATCACTGCACAGTATGCTGGAAGAGTACCAGCAGGGAAAGAAGAAGGACATGAAGGACAAAGGACTGGGGCAATAGGATTGAGATTTAGTCTATTATAAACAAGTGCAAAAAAGAATTGATAGCTAAAACTAATCTGATATACCTATAGTTTATTTATAATTATTTCATGCTTAGTTTGGCTTTTAGATTAATTAATTGCTACTTTGTCTGTAGAGAAATTGATGCCCTCGGGCAAATGCCCCTTTCATAACAACTCCCAGTTAGAACCCCAAAGGGGCACTGGCTACTGGAAACATACTGACATATGGATGAACCTGAACAGAAACCAGATTATTAGGTTGATCGCCTCACAAGGGATAGGCTGCTTTGACTGGGTTTTCCTTAGCCATGGTTTTTAGTGGAGAGAGGAATGTTGAGACTTATGAAAATGATGTCCTAGAAATAGTTGCAAGATGTAATTTGAGTTGGATTTAATATTTAACCAAATTTAAAGTGGCTGTTTTTCACAACCTCAGTTGGAGTTTTCTTGGACATTCATCATAATCTGCATGTACTTAGTCACATATTTCATTACAAGAACTTTGTAATAGTCATTAGATCTTTCTTTCTTGCATGCATATGCATACACACATGTACACATGTGCACACGCACACACACTCCCAATTTCTTTCCTTTCAATGAGGTGTTCAGAGTTGATGGACTTGTCCTCTGATTTTTTTTGTCAGTGCTCTTACTGCACTTGCCAATTTAACTGCCGAGGGTTAGCCGGCTGACAAGTTCATCATAATCAGCATCTATTCCATTTCCATTTTATACTCAGGGTCTATTGTTGCCAATTCATTCAAGGAGGTGTTTTTATTTAAGTGGTGCTTAAGTGCTGGCTTCTGTGCACTGTGAATGCAGTCCTCAGAGAGAATGATTCTGTAGAATGGTTCATTCTATGTGATTCTGGGCTACTGTGATGCTCCTGTCTATTGCAGATTCATCTGAGAATTTTCTTCCCTCTAATGTAACAAGTGTTTATCTGGCTTGTATTATTCTCTAGCACTTTGTGAGCCACTGTATAGGATTCAAGGGAAGACTTTGACAAAGCTTTTACCAGCAAAGAGTTCCAAATATATTTTGGACTTGGCAGTTATAACATGTATTACAGAATCTATAGATAACAAATAGTTAAATATAAAAATATGTGGGTTAAGTAAATTTTTCAGGAAACGGAATTATTGAAGGTTTTGTATATGTCCTAATATCTTACTTCTTTTCAGCTGCATATGTGTCTAGCAATTATGTTTCACAGCTGTGTATATTGAATACTACATTTTTCCTTTATCTCAGGATATATGGGAAATACATTTCTGAGTTAAATGCCCACAACTAGCATTTTATATCATCAGAAACTCTTCTTAAATATATTGCCAGAATTACCAATGATTATCAGCAGAAGTAAAAACTGAGTAAGTCTTTAAAGCCCTCTGCTCATAAAAGAATTCCATATTTCTGTGAATCTGAAGATTCTTGACATGCTATTGGTGTTGCACTTATTATGAGAAGATAGTCCTTGAGTATTTATTCCTTAATGTCGTATTCATTCCTCTTGTCAAGTTGCTAAGAGTTTCTTTATTATGCTTTATATCCTTCAGGGATTATGGCTGGTAGAAAATTCAAACTCCTCTTTGTCCTCTTGATCACAATATTAAGCTAGTATCCAGGAACACAGAGTATTTTGTTGTTGTTGTTTTTCTCTTCAACACTTAGACGGTTCTTACTGTTAAATAGATTCATGTTGGAAAATTAGAAGTCTGGAGAGTTGTAATTCTTCATTTTATAGCTTTAACAAGAGCCTACTCCTGAAATATTTCATGTTTTCTCTTGCTTATTTTCTCATTGTTGCTAGCATAATTTCATGTCTGGACATCCGTCATAGCCACTCCACACCCATTCATCCATTCTTTATCTTGCTTATATGGTGTTCTCTTTAAAATGAAGACATGTCCATGTCACTTTCTTGATCAGAAATCTCGGTGGCTTCTCCATCCTTACAGGTGGTCCTCCTTAGCTTAATATTCAAATGTCTTAAACATCAGGCAATCACTGTTATCATCTAATGTTGTCCTAACATATCCTGAACTAATGTATTGAATAATTTGCTGTTTTCTGAACTTTTCACAGTCTATTGTCCCTCCATGTCTTGACTCATTCTGTTCTGTTTGCCTGGAATGGCCATTCCTGACATTGTTACCTGATAAGGTCTTAGTAATTTTTCAAAGTCTAGGGCAGAGTCTACTGCTTTCATTCCTTGGGAAAATTTCCCTTTCATGAATGCATGATTTATTTTATTTATATTCATCTTACATAGCTTATCATAATCTGACTCATATGATTGTTATATGTGAATGTTCTCCTTGTCTACTACTCAATAGTAGAATCTTTAATGACTTGAATGTCATATCCCTCAAGAATCTAGCAGTGTCAAAAAAAAAAAAAAGAATCTAGCAGTGTCTTGTATTCATCCAGTGCCTTGTATTCAGTTGTTACATTGGAATCTCTTTTTTTTATTAAAATATGTTACTCATGGAGCATCCATAATAACATCTTTCCTGTTTTTTTTCTGATGTTGTTTCTTGGAGCACAAAGATATTTGCATGCTTTACTTCAGGTATCATCAGAGCTCACTAATGAGTGATTATTTAAAAGAACATAAGCTTTTTGAAGACAGAGTGATATCTTTTATCAAAACTTTTACCAGAGTTTTTTTGAGTGGAAACCACTTGCAGATAGAAATATTATATAAAAGAGATTTTTACAAAAAAAAATATGTCTGAGCTTGTAAACTCAGTGGCAAAACACATTATCTCAGCTAAGTGTCCTGTCTTACTGAATAGTTCCCTTGACCTTGACAACTATATTTTTTATGGAAGCATCATGGTTTTCTGGAAGATATATGAACCTCCCATGGGAATTGACCAACTCCAATCTTAGCTTAAACGTATAAATCTGTAATTTATTATTTAAATAAACGTAATCATATGATTTATGTAAATAATGTTTTGCCACATTTTTTTGGTCTTAATACTGTATCATGGATCTTTATCCTCACCAGCATTTATAGAACTAGCTTATCCTTATTTACCACTGCAGGACATTCAGTAGTATGAATGTAACAGACTTATTCAAAGATTTTTTTTAAAGAGGAAGCCACTATAAAATAGTGGTTAGATTCATACTTTAAACCTTTTAAACCTTTCTCCATTACTTACCAGTTATGTAACAGCTTTGCTAAGGTCTAACACATGGGGAAATAGTATTTAGGAAATAGCCAAGAATTATGAAGACTAAAATACGGGCTTAGCATAAAAGACATTTTAGCTCTCTTATAATAAGGAAATACCACCAGCAGGTGGCAGCAACTTTGAGTGGTAATCATAAACACCAAAAATGGTGTTTTGCTAATTGCTTATGGTTCAGGGAGCAAATAAAAATAAATGACCTGGCAAATATTACATTCTGAAAGTACACTTATTAATAAAGTTGTGTTACACTGTTACATACTGTCTAGTATTATATAAAAATGAAATAATATCTGTGCTGCACGTGAGGAAAGTGCATTCAGGAGTTTGCAGTGGCACAGATTGAATCAGTTTTGTACACAGATATCCATGCAATAGTTTGTGGCCTGATTCTAAACATAAAATTAACTCCATTGTTTCCTCTCTGTGTGTTAATACAGGAAGTAAGAAATAACAAAGAGTGATAACAAAGGTAATTGTAGGTTAAGTTTGAAAAGCAGAATGTCTTCCAAAGAACTGCTGCAACATACCTGGTTTAATAAAGAGTAAAAAGAAGTCTGGTTCTGCTGTTTAATTGTCTAGGTTTATATCCTGGCTCTATCCATTATTAATATGCAGCTTGAGTAAATACATGTTTATTCCTGCGTGAGAAGTGGAAATAACAATTATATGGACTCCATTGTGTTGTAAAAATTCAATGAAATCATTATAAAATAAATTGTTAGTAACACCAAAAGTATAGTAGGTGCTCAATAAAACATACAATTATCTTTTCCTAATATGGTCCTAAACTCTATTTTTAATTTATTTCTATTAAATATCCACCCTTATATCCAGTTCAAATTCTGTTGTAGTCAAGTCAGTCTCATTCTTTGTTTGTTTCCTGGATTTTTATGCTTAAAATATAAGAGGTCATTTTTAAAAAACCTATATATTTAAGGGAAATATCCAGATATAAATTCCTTTACAGTAGAGGTATGTGTTGAAGTGGCAGGATGCGGTCATAGGGAAGAACACAAAGTCCAAGCAGTACTATCATTCTCGTTCCATCAAATAGATCTGATGCGTATCAGAAAAAGTAGCAATATTTTTGGTAAGTAAAAAACATAAAGGTTACATTGTCCATTTTAAAAAGCTCTTATTTTATTGTGTTTTTCTCTACCTGGGTGCTACACACTTTAATATATACTTAATCATACCCTGCCTTTTTAAAAAAAACAAATAAAAAATATTAACTACATTGGTTATTTTGAGTTATTTGGCCTATTTACAGTATGTTTAATTTTCATCTTATAACAAGCTTTACAGCTGAGAGAAACAGTTTAGAAATATGTTCTTTTGCTTTTGAGCATCCTAATATAGCGTAATAGAACATAATTTTTACATAAGTATAAATATTTAATTTTCCATCTGTGTAATTTAATGTAGCTTTTAATTGTAACTCTGTAGATGTGTACATTTTTTGCTACCATAGCCTGGGAGGACGTAGAACCATATAAACATTTGTGACATTCAGAAATGTTAAATGCTTATTGGGAATGCTTCACACTTTTCTGTAGAGGTTTTACATTTCAAGACTAAACTCATTTCTATATAAATAAATAATTTATATAGAATATCTAAGTAATCAGTCTAGGAAAACAGATTGCTGTAAACAATTCTCACAGCATTACATCAGGACTCACTAAAATGTACTTATGATAAATCAGAGTGCTGTTTTAGGAGTTGTAAGTTGTTGACATGATTTTTAATAGAACCAAGTGGTTATCGTATTGGAGAGAACAACTTTTGAAACATGTACCTAAAAATATTTCCACTATGACACAGTTCCTTATATGTAAAGTTATTCCTAAATCTGTCCATCTGTGATTTGTGAAACTACTGCAAAACAGTAAACGAGCCCTTGGGAAGAACTCTCCTGAGAGACAGTAGAAATGGGAAATTATCCCAATTCAACCAGTCAAGGACCACATGACCTTTCATAAATTATTCTAACTTTCCTGTCTCTCTTTCCTTGTATGCAAAGCAAGGGTTGTAAAAGGACCCTAAGATCATAAAGAATTTTTTCGTGGAAATTTAATGAAATTGTAAAGTGCCAGACTGCCTCAGAGAACTTAACAATTCATGTTAGTGATTTTCGTTTTTAGAGAAGCCTTTAACCCTTTACATGTTTTCTTTCTGACAGCCCTTTCCTAACTGTGCCACTGGCTTCCCTGCCCCTACGCATCCATACTCACTTCTAAATCTTGGTGTGTAAAAATGATTCTAGACATAAATTCTAATAAATAAATAAATAAATAAATAAATAAGCTTTTGAGTCTGAACTCCATGATTTATTAGTTGTTTTAAGAAAAACGTTCAGGCTTCCTGAACCCCATCTATATCTATAAAGAAGAAGAAATTATACTAAATCCAGTGAGATCATGGGAGAGATGTAAGCCTCAATCCTAGTAATGTGAAGATCATGTGTAACTGTCATCAGCTATTCTGTGGTTTTTTACTGTTCCACAAGGAGGCTTAGAAAAGACAAATACCTTTGCTGACCCATCCATGGGCCTTCTGAGGCAGGAAGGTAACTGCAGTTGCCCACTAATCTTCCAGTTCCTTATAGACGAGAAGTATTTCATACCTGCTCTATTTGACATTCTGCCTAATGTAGTGTCACAAAATAAGGTTTTGTGGTGGAGAAGGGAGTGGGGTATCTTAGTTCCTTTCTTTGGGTAAATTCTCCTAAAGTAGACCACCGAGTTAATGAATGGCAAACTAGGAAGTCAGTACTCAAAAACACTCCTCCCTTTCCTTTCCTGCTCACCTAAAAGGAGATAAAATTTATACTCCACAGTAGGTGACCACACCTGCATACACAATAGAGCCCCTTCTGGTGTTTTCTAGGGGCCAAAGAAATAAAACAATACTATAAGGAAGTAACACAACTGTGTACTTTTGGCCAGGACCATTATATATTGTAATGGCCAAGTGTTTCCAAATAAGAGTGTTCTGAAGCTTAATTTTATATAAAAATAAAAAAAGTGTCATTTCATTCCGCATGTGTTCAAGGGTACCTCTGCTACACAGCTGCTGTGCTATTTTCATTATAAGAAAGGATGCAAGAAAATAATATTGCTCAGGTTTGTTCTACCTTCCTGAAACACATGTGGTAATTGAGATTTGCATTCTTTAGCAAAAAGAGAGCATTTTGCTACTTTTCTTGTTTGAAGTAAAAGTAGGAAAATTAAGCAATAAATCAGGGCAGTCCAGTGTTTCTGTATGACTATAGCACACCTTGGGGGATATTTTAAAGCATGAGTCCAAGTGGCTTTGTCCTCTTCAGGAACATGGAATAATTCCCCAGAAAAGTACTGCCTAGAGTATTATATTAATATTATGAAAAAGAATTTATACATAGAAAGGAAATCACGTAGGTCTGTGCTTTTACTAGGTGATATACACATGGCAATACATTAACCAAGTATAAAAATGCAGGAACAAAACATTTTGTTTGTAAACCCAGTTAGATATCTGAATTGCTGATAACTCAAAATTTGGTGCATTTCTTAAAATCAATTAAATGATTAAAACCAGACAATTGATCATAAGATGATTGCCTATTTTAACGTGGTCACAATTTAAGGTGTATGAAAGTGAAACAAGTATAAAAGTTGATGATTAATGTTTCATACTTTAAGAAATGGCGTCATTTATGGAAATACGTGGTATCAGAATAAAATTCTAACCTGTAAAAGCTTTCCTTTTGAGAGTCCTTTAAAAAAAATCTTTCCATTATTGCAGGGTAATAGCTTGACTATAATGTCTTCTGTTAAAGGAGTAAGTGCCTGTACAAATATTAATCTTACATTATTACTGCTAAATATTCAACTGATTTGAATATTAAAATAGCCCAAAGGCTCTTCAATAAAATATGTGATTACCAGAACAGTACAGTCCCTTTTATCATGCCAGGCATATTCCATACATATATTAACAGATTTCATAGTTGCTTAAGTAAATATATTAATTTATAATAGTGGCAAAACCTGAAGTTTAATTTTGTGCCTTCTGAAATGCTCTTCCCATTATATTTGAACTTATCTAGTACATTGCAATAAAATTTTGATTCTGTGAGTAATAGTTTAACTGTTGAAACTTTGTACTATATTTTTATTTATGGAAATTCTGTTAAACTTTTAAGTACATGTTTCTTTAATAGGTAATAGCGGTAATAATAGCTAACACTCATATAGAAAGTGTTTTATGCCAGCATCTGTTCTAAATACTTTGAGTTATTAAATCTTTTAATCCTTTAAAAAAAAAACCCTATCATTATTTCCATTTTACAAAGGAATAAATTGAGTCTTCACTAGTTTAAGGAAACTGCCCAAGGCCACACAGGTAGGAAGTGAAGAACCCAAGATTCTAGTCAATGTGGTCAGATTTCATGGTCTAGCTTCTTATTTGCTAAAATTGATTTAATGAAGACAAATGTTAAATATACAAGATGCTTTTTAAGAGAAAATATACAAATATTACTGTGTGAATAATAACATTTTGTGAAAACATTTTATATGTGTGAAATGGCCTCTCCATTTTGAGTGTGAATAAACTAAAGGAGACTAATGAAAGTCAATTTTGAACTTGAGTCCTGGTGTCCTATTTTAGAACATGCATCTTACAGTCTAGAAATGATTCATTAATGCTGCAGGGAGAACAGAAAAGCTGAAGAATTTACCTCAAGTCCTTATCCACCAGCTTTCTCTCAGCCATCATAAGATCAGAGACACTATAAGCAAGGACAGATCAACTATAATTTAAAGCTCGCCAAAGTTCTTCTCAGCATTCCCACTTCAGTCCTTCTCCTGTGCACCAAGTCCTCCTTGGTTCCTGCTTCCTCTGTTTCCAGGCTTCTGGTCTTTTCCATTTGCATCTCAGCTGTTTAGAATTTTTATGATTGGTTTCCCCAAATTAGCCCATACATACAGATCCTAGATGTTAGGGGTTTTAGAGTTAACAAATCCAACTGTTTTAAAAATTATTGAATCAGTTATAAAAACATTAATGAGAAATGAGTCATCTGCACGTAAGATGCTTCTTGTTAATGTAGATGAACAATGTTTTGAAGTAAGACAAAACTGAGTTTATTTTCCAGCTCTGGTACTTTCTAGCTCTGTGAGTTTCAGAAAGTTACTTTATCTGTCCAACTCTGTTTTCTTATCTGTCAAATTGGAGAAAATAATATCTACCTCACTGGGCTTTGGTGATTGATTTTTTTAATGTACATAATGTGCTTACTACGTGGTAGATACTCCATAAATGATTTTCCCCTCCTTCTTGTTGAATATTGCCAGTGGTGGAGAGCATGTGACTTTATGAGACGTTTCATTCCACAGAATAGATTAGGCCCAACCCTCCTCCCTTCACACCCCTTCTGCCTTTTCCTGCTTCACTTCTGGATCCTGACTCATGGAACATGACGTAAGTCCCAGAACTTTTCTGGACCTCACTGTTCGCACCCAAAAAGGGAAGGATTTCACATAAGACGTTTTTTAGCCTCTCCCTATCTATGAAATTCAGCAGTACTTTGTTATACGCTCAGATTTAAGTCTTCCCTTTTTGCTCCTCAGTTAACTGTGAAGCTCGTGACAATGTGCATTATTTTCCCTCTCCCTCACGTGTCATTTTGGTGGGTTAATTTTAAGGAGGTAATTCTGATGATAATGTTTCGGGCAGGAAATGCATTCTATATTCAAGCAAAATCTTAAGCTGAATGTCAATATCTAATTACAATTAGAATAGCTCCCAAATAAAGTAGGGTTGACTATTAGAGGAGCCCTGCCTGCTTGGCCTCCTTGCCTTCTTGGACGCAGATTTATCCCACTGCTGCCTCTTCCTTATCACCTGAGGCTCTTGGCTTCACTGAGACTTTGAACATTTCATGAAATACAATTTTAAAACCACTCCTTTAAGTCAAGAGGTGGTTCTCATGGTGGTTCTTTAGTCACTCTGCCAGCTGATGTAAGCTGCCTGTTTGGGGCTAAAGACCCAAGAAAGGTCTAATTTCCAAGCAGCCTCAGGCTGCTGTATTTGTCTCTCTCTCTCCTGCTTCTCAAAGGACTGGATATCCCAGGAGTTCATAGGAAAACCTTTTAGAAGATAGTCCATCTCCAGTTGTTCCATGTAAATAACGGAGAAAATGCAATATGTAAGAGAAAATAATTAAGACTCAATTTTAAGAAACAGTTCACAAAACACAATTTAGAGTCCCGCACAAAGAGTCTCTCTTTCAGGTGGTTTTCTTCCTATGTCTGAGTTCATATAGTTGATAGGATTACTCTACTACTCCAGGAGTAAATAGAACTGCATATCATACACGATTATAATTTTAAAATGATAAAACTCTTTTCTTCTAATGGGACTTATATACCAGGAATTGATGTATTGTATTGTATCCTAAATTTGCCTCCCTGTGGACTACTGTTTATATTTCTTAAACCTTAAACAGATGGTAGTACCTCAGTACCATCCCTGGTTGTGACCTTACATGTGAGAATTTTACAATCTAGATTTCAACTTGCCTCAAGTAAACACTAGAGAATGCAGATTTGACATATTTTGCAGCTGGATGAGGGCTGGCTTTATATATTTTACTACTGTTTGCAAAGCTGTAAACAACTCTCTATAATTCAGCTCCTTTTTAACATTTCTTACACTTAGAATTTTTGGAATGTAGAAAAGTATCAGTAACATTTTTTACAGCAGGTTTACATTTTTCAGTATGACTATGATTATATTTTATTCACATACTTTTTAATCCATAAACTTACTTCATTTTCCAAATTAGACAGGGCATAAAGACTGAAAAGTATACTCTATTTGGACTTCCTGACTTATTTATCTTATTTATTATTCTTTTAATTAATCATGCATAAACATATTTTCTGCATATTATTGAAGATCTCTTGCAATATGCTTTCATCCTTAGAGTATCTCCATATTATAAAAATATTTCTTCCATTTTGTTGTGCATAGCTTTCGAGGCATAGAGTATAAGACTTGTTTTTTTTTTTAACTTGGCACATTGTTTTCTATTTAAAAGCCCATATTTTTCAATGAAATATGTTTACATTCTGTAGGAGACAGCATTACTTGTCAATAAAATCATCGAAATGACTCTCTTATAGGCACACAGTACTTGATAAACTATTAATGATCCATCCGGGAAGTGCCACAGACTTAATGATCCAGAGCTGCCGGCTCATGCAGCCGTTCCAGTTGCTAACTAGCCATGCCCTCAGCTTGCTTTTTCTTGTTCTTGACAGCCTACAAAGCAATACTGAAATTGCCTCTGTCCCCTTCCTTTTCTTCCTCCTATCTCTAAATAAATGTTTTTGTCATTTCGTTCCCCTTTTCCTTTACACTAGTCTATTTTCTATATATTCTGCATTTTCAAATTATGGTTTTGGACTTGGAGAATTAATCTTTGCATATCAGTCTAAATAACTGATTTATCTGATGTCCTCTTTAACCAGTTATTTGACTCAATTTTCTTTGTCCTTAAACATTATACTGATATTTGTACTATTTAACATTCTTAAATTTTTATTTTTATTGCTGCTCAATTTTGTGCCTTTTATTTTATTTCATTCATTTATTAAACATTTTATTGAGCATTAGGTGATAAGTTAGGTATATAAGATATGGTTTTTTGCCTTCAAAGAGCTCATGGTTTAATAAGGGAAATAAACATGGAAACTCTTACAATTTTCAAACCATACAATAAAGACCTGTGTAGGACACAGTAGGGAATATAAAGCAGAAAGTGATAAAGTTTATCTGGAGAAGGTCAGAATAGTTGGCAAAAACAGAAATGGTTGAGCAGACTCTTGAAGGTTGAATAGGCATATTTCTGATTTAAAAGAGTGGGAGAAGGGTCACCTAGTTGGTGGAGTTGGTGAAGCATTTCAGCCCCTAGTTTTAGTTCAGGTTGTGATCTCGGGGTCATGAAATCAAGCCCTGTTTTGGACTCTGTGCTCAGCTTGGAGTCAGCTTGAGAGTCTTTCTCCTTCTCCCTCTACCCCTCACGCTGTGTGATCTCTCTCAAATAAATTAATTAATATTTAAAAAATAAATAAAAGCATGGGAGAAGACATTCTAGGTAAAGGTATCAGTGTCTTCAAAGACAGTGAGATGAAATGACTTAATGCTTTGAACCAGGGTTATGTTCTAAAGAAACAGCAATTTGTAGGTGAAGTGTTTAGAGAGGTATGTAGGTAGCAGGAGATGAAGCGTTTATCCTAAAGACAGAGAGAAATCATTGCATTCATTTATTTTCATTCATTTATCAGGTCTTCTGATCAACAACATATTTTCATGTGGATTCTATCTATACTTATTTGAAAATAGATATTTTTATGTAAAGGCCTGTAATCAGGAGAGTATAAATAAGATTTGTGCTTTTGAAAAAATAAATCCCGTGTACTGTGAAAAACAGATTAGAATAAGGATGACACAGAGTCAATATGAAAGCCATAGAGAAAGCCAAGTTAAGAGTTGATGAAGGCTTGGATTATTACTATGCTTCAGTGAAAAGAAGAGCGAATTGGAGGACTACTTAAGCTGTCAGTGAAATAGGATTCAGTGAGACATGTAGAGTGAGGAAACCTCCAAAATAACTGATTGGATAGCTGAGTGGATTTGTGGAGCCCATTATAAGGTTAGAAATTCCAGGAGAAAGAGGAAGGTGGAGACAGAGCAGGGAAGGAAATGTTGAATATGTTGGAGGGAGAGTATTATGAGTGTGAAGAATTGATGACAAATCAGGGTGGAAAAATCTAGTACAACGCTTCCCAAAGTTTAATGTACATACACACATACCCATGGACCACACTTTGCATAGTAAGGACCTAAGAGATAGCTGGCTTTAATACTCAACACAAAATATGTGCCGGAGGTATAAATTCACAAGTTCTCAGCATATTGGTGGCAGCTGAAGCCAGACTAGTGATTATTTATACAGCTTAAAAAGAAAATCTTTCTTATAAAACCAAAATTTGAGAGATTAATGTAAGTACTAAGCTAGTACTGGAAATTATGCTATTCTTTGCAGGTTTAAGATTTTGTCTAAAGTGTAGTCTTTATATTAAATTCTGCTTTTTATTCACTTAGCCTATTAACCAGAGAAGCTCATATTTACAGTTTATTTAGGAAGAAATGTGTGTGTATTTCACATGGAATCTTATGAGCTAATGAATCAATAATATGGTGCAGGTGAAAGTCAACTCTTTTTTAAGTGAGAAAGATCTCATTCTTAAGCCAATCAGATGAAACCATTCTTAAAATATGATAAAAACAGATTGGCAGGCAAGGGAACCCAACATTCAGACCACTGAATTGAGGAAGGATATGTAAAGAGAAGAGTAAGGTTGATTCCTATGGAGCCAAGAACTTTCGAGAGGCAAAAAAAGAAAAGAAGGTAGCTAAGCAAATGGAGAAGAAATGAAGTCAGGAATTCATCAAGGTGTTGCAATCAAAAGAAAGGAGTGCTTCATAAAAGTATTGGTCAATATTACAAGCTGCAGTAGAAGCAAGTAAGATGGGTTACAGGTAATATTCATTGTACTTAGAATTTTTATAGTTATGCAGTTAGTTAATGGCTATTTCTAGGCAATTTCAGTAGAGGGAGAAGGTCAGAAGAAGCCAGATACCTGTGGCTTAAAGATTGAATGGGGAGGTGAGGAATTATAAGGAATGAAGGGAAATAGGTTTTTGTCTGGTTGGTTGGTTAAGGGATTTCATGGTGCAGAGTGTAAAAGAGAGAGGAATAATTCTTAAACTCTCAATGTTAAGGTTGTATTTTGATTTCAATATTCAATTTTGCTGACAAATTGTTTTTACTCCTTTTCGGTGTAGAAAACTCCAAAACTTTGGGAAAAGAAATAAACTGGAAGTAGAGACAAAGGTTTTAGTGTGTCATTAATAATCCATTCAGTAGAATTGGAAAATAACTCTTGAAATCAACCATTCTGAATGCTGTGTTCCCATCTCTTCCCCCACCTTTCAACTCTTAATAGTAAATCAGTTGAAATGAGAACCATTTCACAGGTTGTGCAGGGATAATACTTTATTTGATCCAATGAACCATCTGCTTTAATTATGTCACTTCTGGAAAGTGGGGCTCTTTTCTCCAGGACTGCGACTTAGTTTTTGGCAGAAAGTACAAAGAAAGACAAAAATTACCCAGCCTCTTCTCAGTGATTTAAATACTGCTAAATGAGAAACAGAATTCAGTACAGGATCCCAGGTAGATCACAGAAATTAAAACTTTGGTTTATTCTGTCATTTAAGCCTGGGCTCAATGTAACCCAGTTACCTTTTCTATCTTGGTGCTACTGGCTGGTTTTGGACTGATTGTGAACTCAAGAGTTTGAATGATATCTTGTTAACTTTTGTTTACCACGTATTAGCACAATGCCTAGAAACTTGGAAGATATTCTCTAGATATTTACTGGATCCATCAGAAAATGATTATATTACTTAACAAGGGCTTTAAAAATCACGAGAGTAGTAGTTCTAAGCTAGTTAAAATTGCCATTTTTGTGAATAAGTTTGTGTGGCCAACTGGCATTATGGAAACCCCTAATCTCCAACATGGTAAGAGTATTATGAGATAATTTTGGTTCAGTATAAAGTTCAGTATCTAAGTAGGCCGTCTTATTTTTTAAATGTTGGAAATACATAGAATTTGAGCAGCTTCTGAATTTGTGTATGTGTGTGGGGTCAATGTGAAGGTTATATGAGGCGTAAAAGCTTAGCAATATGTTTTATGAGTTACGTTTTGGTGTCTAGCCTGAAAAGTGCCCCTTAAAAGTTTAATAGACTTTCTTGATTTTTGGAGCACAAATCATTTGTGGAAAAGTGAAATTGGATTGTTTCACTATAATTCCCAAGTGGCAAATCATTTCAAGAGCTCTAAGAATAGGTGCATTTGCCCAATCTGATTGGCTACCCTAAAGGCAGAAGCAATTATGTTATGCTAATGTGCATATTATGCTCAGAAATTTGAATTCTACTATTCTAATACATCAATGTATATTGTCTCTTTAAAGAGGTAAGCTTATAGCTGTCAAGTTTTGTGTAAAGAGAGGTTTTAAGGATTAGCAATTGTCAGGTTTAGGGAGCCTGAAGCATTCTTATATTTCATGATAATGATTGACTCTCTCCTTTGACAGTAAATACAGAGCTGAATATAGTGATAACCTTGATTAAGTATAACAGAGCTGTGGATACATTCTGGAAGAGTTTTTTGCATCTTTATGTAAAATTTGTAACAATGTGAGGAAAATTATTTTGAAATTTGCTCATTAAGAGCTTCACAGAAAAGTATTTTGTTTGGATTGTCTAATAGAATGGACTAGTGGATGCATACTGTTTCCTAAGATATGTAGTTTATGGTCAAAAATGTTGTGGTGCTTTTGTGACACCACTTACCAAGGGTTTTTATGTATTTATTTTGTAGCTCATCAGAAAGTTTACATGACGAATTCCTTTACAATTGAGTAAACAGAAAAAAAGATGCTCGGTCTCCTTCAACTAATACAGGAACAGGAGAACATATATAATATCCACTACACAATTTTCAATTTTTATTTTAGATGCAGAGAAAAATTAAATGATGTGGTGGTTAAAACCCTTGGTATATAGAATTTGTCTCAAATAATTTCTGGCATGTTTTTCAGTAGTAAGTCATGTAGCCAGATGGCTGTATATGAGAAATTACCTGTGTAAGTCAAACATTTTATCCTAATTTTAGCAAGGGTAATTCCATGAATTAAAGAGAGTAATTTTTAAGTTAGAGGTGGGTTATGTATGTTGAGTTTCTTTGGAAAGATGACAGTTTATACAGTGCCAGTGCTTTTTGAAGTATTTTTTCTTAATATAATGAAGGTAAGTGATATGTACCCTAGTTGTAAGCAGCCCAGTGTGTTCACTGTCTTTGTCTATACCTATTATTATTCTTTTATTTAAACAATACATTATATCAAGACAGAAGAGTGTGGCATAATTTGATGGGAGACTATAATAAAATATAATGACATTTACTAGTCCCTAATACTCCTAGAATGTTATTTTGTTAGTTCATTAAACAGTTTTCTCTTTCATTTTAATGTTTATTGATCCCCAGTGAGTATGAAAGCCTTTACATAGCTCAAGTCTTTAATTTGTTATTTCAGTAATTATTGTTCTTGTGTTATTTGTTAAGGTTTTTTTTCATTAAAATGTTTTAAACATGAAATGTAATCTAGCAGGGAAGCATTATATTAACTTTAAAAATTCTTAGCTTTAATTTACAAGATATTTTCTAATCTCATTATGGGGGATTTAGCAGCATAACTCTCATTTACACCAAAACAGGCTGACTGGCCTCTCTATGAGGGGGATTTGTATCTGCATTTTAAAGCACTAAGCCTTTTTAATATACTCCTGATAAATCAGCTTTTAGGATTCATCCAGCAAATAAGTGTGGAGAAAAACTGTAAACACTTAGTTAAGTGGTTACAGATACATAAGCAATTAAAATGAGGTGATTTTATTTGTGTGAAGGGTTTGAGCTTAATTTGAATCAGACCAGTGTCAAGGGCTCTGCTCATGTTCGAACACCACCACCGCAATAACAATAAAAACCCAATAACCTTTGCCTGGGCAAAGACAGAATAAGAGTTAAGAGTTGTGTCACCTTTCTTTTCAAAAATGACAATGATGCCACTGAAATCCAAGGAATAAAGGAAACAAAATACTCTTTAATGAAAGGGATTGGATACAGACAGACTTTATTCTTCTTCAGGTGCTTTTATTATTTTAAGGCATTTCATTGCACTGAAATACAGTGATTTATGGATTAAAATAACATTTAATGAAAGAAGTAGGATATGCAGAGATTCTAATTTTACTGCTTTGAAATATTTCCACTGTTTTCCACTGTTTTATATTATGAGTCTTTGGCACCTCTAAAAAATGCAGTAAAATTAAAAAACTTTTGTTTTATCCAAAATATTTTAAAACATTAACTTTTAAATATTACCTTGTCAAATTTATTCTTAGATACCTCGCATTTTTTGTAGTTATGTAAGGCGTCTTTTTTTTTAAAAAAAGTTCTAAATGTTTGCTGCTATTACATAAAAATGCAATTGTTTTCTATTGTGTTGATTTCGGATAAAGCAAACTTGCCAAATAATTGCTCAAGCAATTGTTGAATTTAATATGAATTTGTATATTCTTTTGGTACCTCCATGTAGATAATTATATCATCGGTAGATAAGGACAATTTGGATAAGTCTTTAACGAACTTACATCTTATTTCTTTTCTTGTCATATTGTATGACCATAGTATTTGTTAGATTTCAGAAAGAAGTCATGGTAACAAATTTTGTGTCAAGTTCCAAAAGAAATGCATTTAGTTTTATACTATTGGCCATATCTACTATAATCTTTAATATATGTACTTTATACATTTAAGATTTTGTCTATATACTTTTTCAGTTTGCTAAGTCTTTTTAATAAGTAGATATGAATTTTATTGAATGTACTTCTGGGATCCATTGTGATGATCATGTACTTTTTCTTTCATCTATTAAAAAGCAATTAAATCTTTGAGTAAACAAAACACAACATGGTCAACCTTTTATAAAGATTCAGTTAGGGCGCCTGGGTGGCTCAGTGGGTTAAAGCCTCTGCCTTTGGCTCAGGTCATGATGTCAGGGTCCTGGGATCGAGTGCCGCATCGGGCTCTCTGCTCGGCAGGGAGCCTGCTTCCTCCTCTCTCTCTGCCTGCCTCTCTGCCTACTTGTGATCTGATCTCTCTGTCAAATAAATAAATAAAATCTTTTTAAAAAAAGAGATTCAGTTAGCTTTAGTGCATTTACATTTGTATTTATTAATTGGATTTGTTTAAAATTTTCTATACTCATAGTTCCTTTGTCTGGTTTTGTTAGTGAGTTTGTAATTATCTCAAAAAAAATGAGTATAGAAACTTTCCCTCACTTCTATTCTTTAGAAGATTTTAACATTTTGTTATCAGTTCCTCAAATAACTAAAAGGATTTTCCTATAAAAAAGAAGCCTGGTGGTCTTGAGGGTATAATTTTTTATTAAATTTAACTTCTTTAAGAGGTAGAGGAATATTATCAAAGTCCTTCTATTTTTTGAGTGGTTCTTCTAGGACTTTTATCACTGTGCCTAGGTTCTTAAATGTATTGGCATGAAGTATTTCAAAATATCATTTTATTGTCTTTTCATTTTCTGTCTCATCTGTAATTATGTTCCCTTTTTCGTTTATAATATGTTTTTTATGACTCTTTTTTTCTTTATTAACTTTGCTTGATGTTAGTTAATTTTATTAATTTTCTTTAACATTTAATTCTTTGGAACATTATTATCTTCTATGTTACATTTGACTTTCTATTACATTAACTTCTGTTCAGAGTGTAATCATTATAAAATTTGTGGAAGCTTTAGTATGTGTTTAATTTTTGTAAATGTTTCAAAGTTTCTTAGAAAGATGTGTTCTTTTAACTGTAAGGAACACAGTTCATTTATGACCATCATGTCAGTCTCATTAATTAACTTATTCATATCTTCTGTGTACTTTCCTATTTATTTTTCTTTAAGTCTACATGATCTAACAATTATGGGAAGAGTTGTGTTAACACCTGCCACTATAATGATATACTTGTTATTTTATTCTAGTATCAATTTTTTGTTTAAATATTTTGTAGTTGTCTTAAAAGTCTATCTGAAATTAAGTATTTTATGTCTTTCTGCTTAACTGAACCTTATATCAATTTGTAGTGACTCTCATTATCTCTACTGTTTTTTTCTTCGTTGGTTTGATTTACTATTTTACTTCATGATTTACTTTGATATTAATGTAACTAAATCAGATTTCTTTTGTTTAGAATTTGCCTGACATATTTTTTTTTCTGTCCTTTGACTTTGAACTTACAGCATGCTTATGTTTTAGGTATTTTTTCTTATAAATTGCATAATGCTGGTCTGTGTTTTCTTTTATCTAGTCTAACAATTTTTATTTGGTTTGGTGTGTTGGTCAGGCCCCAAATTAGCAAGTACTCCTACTATACCTTTTTCCGGGAGGAGTGTTTTTCCTGGCTTACTTACCAGAACTCTTAGTTTTGAGAAGTCTAGTATTATGGAAGCTAGTTCTTACCTAGTTCTAGAACCCCCTGCCTTTTCTGGTCCCCAGGTTTTATCTATTGCCTTCAAGAGTGGTTTGAGATATCCAAAGTAAGTTACTCAGAATAAGAGAGTTTTCAGGATTTACTTATCTTTCCTCAGGTATTCTTGTAATTTTGACCCCACAGGATTTCCTTTCACTGAATTTCCATCTAAACCACATATCTAATATGTGACCTAATATTGGGACTATTTTGTTTAAACTCTATTACGGTTTATTGCCAGGGGGAAAAAAAAGGAGAATTTTTAAAATAAATAAATAAAGTGTATAGGTTCAAAATCTTAGATTCCAGAGGAAGCTTTAGAACTACGCTAGTCAACTTTTTATTGATGGAGCCTCTCAGTTTTCTCATTGGAAAAACGGATTCTAATACCTACCTTGCAGCATTAGTCCTTTTATTGTGACTAGAGTATATGAAACTCTGGGCTCATCGATAGCCACATACTCAGTAACAGGTAATTAATATCATTAATATTCATAAAGATTTAGGTTCGTAATTATAGATAATATTCATAAAGATTCATAAAGAAGAGTGTCAAGTGAGGAATGCCTTTAAAAAGGAATTGGATGGCGCCTGGGTGGCTCAGTGGGTTAAAGCCTCTGCTTTCGGCTCAGGTCATGATCTCAGGGTCCTGGGATGGAGCCCCCCCCCCTCTGCTCAGCAGGGAGCCTGCTTCCTCCTCTCTCTGCCTGCCTCTCTGCCTCCTTGTGATTTCTCTCTCTGTGTGTCAAATAAATAAATAAAATCTTTAAAAAAAAAGGAATTGGAGTTGATGAGACACAAACTGCTAATGACAGAAAGAATGATTTAGATTAAAATGTGTAGCTTCAAGTTTATAGTGATGCATGGAACAAAATGAGGAGAAGCAATATTATACAGCAGATTAGGCACAGTGTTGAAGTTCAACCATTCAGCTTTTAAGAAAAAGAAGGGGCAACCTCAAAATTAAGACAAAAGCATTTTTAAAATGTCTTTAGTGTCTCAAAGCTTCTACTCTGTTGAAATTTATTCATTGATCTGATCAAGGTTTCATGTCTGTCTTTGATGGTACTTTCATTTTATTAGTTCTTCCTAGCTTTCATTACTCTTAGGGAATTTTCAGGTTTATGCTGATGGATCAAGGATATCATAGAACTGCATTATAATGCAATATTGTCTTATTTTTTTTCTTTCTTCTGTCACTGTTTTCTACTGTAGAATACGAAAAGGCTCTTTAGACTTAGGGTTGTTTTATAGTAGTGCATGTGCTTGTGCAAATATGCTTATATGCTGTGTCCATATGATCGGGGCTATATATACATGGAAAAGAGGAAAAGGATTCTAAATAGATTCTTTTACCATCCTATTTTAAGGCGCCAAAACCCAGCCTTTTTATCTTTTCAGTTAGATGGAAATACATAAGTATGAAACATCAAGAGTTATGAGCATAGCACTGCCGTTCACTTTATTGCTTGAGCTAAAAACCCTAGAATAATCATTGACTTCCTTTTTCCTCACATCATGTCCAATCCATGGAGACATATCCTCATTTCTAACATCAAAAGACATATTGAACCATATTTCATGATTTCCAGTGCTACCATCTATCGCAAGGCTACCATCCTCTCTTGCATTTATTTCCTGACTTGTCTTGCTGCTTCTACTCTTGCTCTTCTACAGCATATTTCCAGTCTGACAGATATCTCTGAAAGCTGTGTCCGATCATGTTATTCTTCACTAAGATTTTTCCAGTGTCTTCCCATCAGATGTAAATGAAAGCACAAAATCCTTATAGCAGCTTCTGACTATTCTCTTGAAAAAGTGTACCATGCTCTGCTTTGCTTTGTTCCAGCCAGATTGGCCTTCTTGTGTTTCCTAAAATGTTCTCTCCTAGATATGCACAACCCCTGCAAGCCCCCCAGCCCCTGCCACCGGCTTGTGTTAATTTTGTTTCATAACACTTATCGTTACCAAACATTATATTTTATGTCTCTTTGTTTATTGTGGATGTTCTTTGCCCTAGCTGCATATCAGAATTACCTGAGAAGTTATCCAAAAATGTAAGTTATATGCATATATCAGAATTACTTAAGAAGCCATATATATATGTATATGTGTGTGTGAATATATATATATATATGTATATATATATATATCATCTGGTGGAGTGGGGAGGAGAAATATCCCTAAGCATTGGTAACTTTTAAAAACTCTACAGCTAGGGCACCTGCCTGGCTCAGTGTGTTAAAGCCTCTGCCTTCGGCTCACGTCATGATCTCAGGGTCCTAGGATCAAGGCCGGCATCAGGCTCCCTGCTCAGTGGGGAGCCTGCTTCCTCCTCTCTCTCTGCCTGCCTCTCTGCCTACTTGTGATCTCTCTCTCTCTCTCTCTATCAAATAAATAAAATCTTAAAAACAAAAAACAAAAAACAAAAAATCTCTACAGCCAGAGTTGAGAACCACTGTGTATTTGTTTCATTTTGGTTTAGTTTTCTCCTCCCAGACTATAAACTCAATAAAGGCAAGGACATTTTCTCTTTGGTTCACTGTTCTATCCCTAGCTCTCAGACTAGCGCCTGACACATTATAAGCTTTCAGTAAATATTTATTCATACTTTAAAAATAATTAGTACTTTCTACCTAGAATATACAAACAAATATGCACCATTGGCTCTATATAATTGAGTAAACTCCATACCGCTCATTTTTTATCAATTTGTTCACTCATTTAGGAAATACTTATTCAGTACATTCAGTGAACTGGACAATATTCTAGGGTCTCAGAAATCAAGAATGAAATAAATATCTCTGCCCTTGTGGAGCTTACATTCTCATCCCAGTGGTAAATGTGTAGATAATTGTAGCTTTAGAAATAAGAAAACCTAAGTTATTTTAAGTTAATTCTTCATTATTCAGTATGCTACCTTGAAAAAAGCCATTTAACCTCTTTGGGACTAGTCATAAAATTATTTAAAATAATCCTTCTTTAATTCAATGTAATTGCAACTGTTATTTTTATGCTGCTGTTTAAAACAACTTTCTAAAGTAATTTCAGAAGACTTTTTCTTTCTTAAACTATGACTAATTAAAAGAAAACCAATTTTCTGCAAAAGAGAATAATTGGATTGTAACAGATTTATGAGACCCACTACATCTGTCTTAAGAAATCTCATAGTCTGCAGAATGAAGCCAGCTGGAGCCATAGCTCTGAGATATCCTGGATGGTGAAAGTGTGGGAATCATTTAAAAGTTCCTTCTAGTTTTACACAAAATGATCATTCATTCATTTATTTTTTTTTTCATCCATCTATTCAAGAAACATCCCTTGGTGCTAAAAATTACTAGGAGTTTTGCCAAGTCATAAGGTTGTAATACATGCTCTCTGCTCTTCAGAAGCTCATTTTATTATACTCATTTTGTAAAGAAACAATTACAAATATCACAACAAAGGTAACATAAAACAAGTATTGCACTTTGGAAAGAAGCACATAGAATTGAACTTAGACCCTGCCCTGAGTAAGTTCACAAAATCTCTCCTTTTGATGTTCTATAACATTCTGTTTCTTTTATGTCAACTGACATAGTTTGCTTTTATTCTAGTTATTTATCTACTCTTGCTACCTGTCCCTGTAACTCCCTTTGGCTTATACATGTATATTATGTGTCTATTGCACTTTGATATATACATTATATATCATATATATGTATGTATTCACCTTTCATTGGGTACCGCATTCACTTGATATATATTTTTTATCCAATTAAAATTAAGAGTAAATTAAGATGGCTGTAAGAGTTATAGTCATACAAATCTAGAACAAAATCCAATAAATCCAAATGCATATGAGACTCAAAGCTTTCCAAAAAAGCTAAGTAAATTCAAATAAATAACTGTGCTCAGGTATAAAACAAATGAACCAGATACAATCCCAGAATCTTTAGAAAGATCAAAATGGTGTACAGCATTATAGAGACTACATATTAAGTATAATTTGGTAAACCATGTGCCTTGTCTCTGAGATAAGGACAGAGCAGTGGTTCTTAGAATGAACCGAAGCACCTGAACTCTTGGTATGTGGGCCGTACCTCTTCTTCCAGGCTTACTGTTTAGTAGATTCCCTGTGTACGAAAACAACATTTAAGAGGAAAGCATTTTGGGTTCTATCCTATTACTTTTATCATTGAAGTGTTTGGGGGTCGTGGGGAATTACAGGAACTTCAAAAGTTTTTCAAATTATTGCCTATGCTTTCTTGGATTGTTTCCTGGTCTTTTTTATTTTGGGAGGCAGATGAGTGTAGGAGACAAAGAGTGTGGGCTCCAGAAGCATACAGGCCTGAATTCAAAATATGTTCTGTCACTTACAATTGCACCACCTTAGAATTAACTCGAATCCTGTTTCTCTGTAAAACAGGAACACAATTTATACCTCACAGGTCTTTTGAACAATTACATTCAAAATTCCTTGTAAAGTGTGGTAGATAATGAATGTTACTTTCTTCTGGCATATTATGTCAGTTACTTTCAGTTTAACTCCCTGTTCTTATTTGGGTCAGTCTGGGTTATTGTTGGTCAGTCTGGGTTATTTTAAGACTGGAACTAAGATTCAAACTGATCAGTGATACAAGAAATTTATTTAATAAATAAGGGCATTGAAACACAAAAATGTAAGATGTCATGATCTCAGAATGAAAGACAATTTCTTAAATTGAGAAAATTTAACTTTATATAAAAGTCATGGCACTATTCTTGCTCTTCTCATTTCTCTTTGGACCAAATGAAATGTCATCCTGAATTTGTATTCATGGTTAGAACAGACTAGATAACTCTAGAGGCCTGTTTTCACTGTCATATTCTTTGAGATCATTTTGGTCATGGACACTGGATTTACTAGCAAATTACCTAAAAAATATTAATGATCACTTTATCCATGGTAAAAATCTAAAGGAGGAACTTGTAAATGACATGTAGGTTATTTTTTTCTGCATAACAACTTTAGTAGAGTAATGTGGATGGATCCTCAAGCTCATAGGACAATAAAATGTACATTTTCTGTGACTGCAAAATTTCAATTCATCCATGTGCTCATTTTAGAAAGAGATAAAATATCACACTAAATACTTTAAATTAAAAACAAAAATATTAGACAAAATTAAGTAATTTTAATCATGCTTATAAAAGCATCACAACAGTGATAAACCCCTTCAAATTCAGGGAGGTTGTACTTCTTTCCTGAAGTATTGAATTTTGTTTTTTAAAAAAATTCTGTTTTCTGGCTTAACTCATATTAGTGTGCCTCTATAAAATATGTTACCTGGATGTTAATAATAATTGGAACAAATACAATGTTAGCTGTAACATATATGGAACATGGTCCTATTTATTTGAATCTCTTAAAATAGATCCTTGGAAAATATCCTGTAATATAATTTTAATGACAACCAAATGCTTGAACTTTTTGTGTATTACTTGGTCCAAGAATACCTTCAGTTGTCATATTTCAGGGAACTCTTTATTGTCACAATGCTGCTCACACTAAAGATCTGCGAATGATTGTTAGGAAGAAAACTGCTTTTGTCATAGTAAATATTTCTGTCTTGATGGGTGTGTCAGTTAAATGAAGAGCTACCTTTAAAAACCCAGTATCCACACTGGTTTGATGACAATATAAGATGTTAATATTGCATTTATAAACTGGAAATTATTACTTGAACACATTATTTAACTAAACCTTGGTATATAAATATGGCACTGTTAATATATCTAATGAAAATTCACTGCTTTAAAGGTTTCATAAATATTTAAATAACCTTTACATATTATGCCATGTACAGGAATATACATGATTAATATAACTTAGAAAAGCCTTAAGTAACCTGAATTTTAAAGTGAGGCTCATAGTAATAAAAACAATAATGTAACTGGGAAATGTTACATCAAGTGCCCCAGAAAGCATTTTTCAAGTGAGTTTAAAAACAGAAATTCTTTGTAAGTAAGTGGTATTGCATAATGACTAAGTATACAGTTTGTGGAGCTCACCAGTCAGTCCTAGTTTTAATCCTTGTTATACCACTTAACACTTGTGGGACTTCAAGCCAGCTCCTCTTACAGGCCTTGGGTTCTTCTTATCAGAAGAGATATAATAACCCCTAAATCATAAGATTATTAACCAAGATAATGTTTGTACTGCAACATTCTTGGCAAAGAGTAAGCAGCCAATAAATAACAGTGCTATGATAATAATGTTAACGTATCACTTTAAAATTTAAAAAGTTACATGGTTACATAAATTTCAGAGACGCTGCATACAAAAAGATCAGCAGCTTTTTTTTTCCTTTAGNTAGTGCTATGATAATAATGTTAACGTATCACTTTAAAATTTATTTATTTATTTATTTATTTTTTTAAAAGATTTTTATTTATTTATTTCACAGAGGGAGAGAGATCACAAGGAGGCAGAGAGGNTATCAGAAGAGATATAATAACCCCTAAATCATAAGATTATTAACCAAGATAATGTTTGTACTGCAACATTCTTGGCAAAGAGTAAGCAGCCAATAAATAACAGTGCTATGATAATAATGTTAACGTATCACTTTAAAATTTAAAAAGTTACATGGTTACATAAATTTCAGAGACGCTGCATACAAAAAGATCAGCAGCTTTTTTTTTCCTTTAGCGCTCCTCAGAGCTTTTAAGATGCTAATATACATTGTGAATCTTTAAAAGTTCTGCAGTTCCCAAATTTAATTAATTATGAGCCACTCCCCCCCCCCCCCCANCCCCCACCCAGAACATCTCTTGGGACTAGTGTTCTTCCCACACACTTTCTTAAATTATTTCTTAGGTAAACACCTACCTATTAATCATTATCCATGTAAAATTAATATTACTTAGGTTTTCAACTGCTTGAAGTTTTAAAAAAATTTTTAAATACTAAATGTCAAATGTCAGAATAGTGAATGTTTTAAAAACTTTTCTCATGAGCATGACAGTCTGATACCCAGAATTTTAAGAATAAAGTTTCCAACCGCACCAAAATTAGAATTTCCATTCTAGAAGTGCCCATAATCACCAGAGCATAATATTCAATTCATACTTTTTATTATTAATAACTTATTAATAAAGGAAATCTATTTATTTATGATTACTTTATGTTAGCAAAAGTATTACATTATAGTGCTTGAGATCATTAACTGTCACAATTCTATTTAGATTTCAACAGTTTCTATTTTTGTAGGAAAATAATTATAAAAACTAAGAAGTATTAAGATGACATTTATTTTGCCCTCAAAACAAACAAACAACAACAACAACAACAACAAAACAGAAAAGAATCTTAGATAGTTGAGTATAAAACCAGGCCGTTGAAAAGGGTCACTAATTATATATAAACTTGAAATTTAAGCCTTGGAATCTTGAATACAATGTTCAGCTTGTGTTATATTTATTCTAATTGGTCTGCCTACGTGCAGTTTGGAAAATACGCTTTTACAGTGCATCAGAGGGTTATACTTCAATAAAAAGCTGACTTCCCTTTGCTTTCAGGAAAACTCTTTGATGCAGCACAAGACTCTCTATGGCCTTGTACATGTTCCCACTCTCCATCCCCATCACCAAAACTCCCAGTATGTACTTCCTCACTTTGGGCTCCCTCACTGTTTTGAATTTTATAGGTCCCTGCACTCCTCCTTATTTGTCTGCCTCTTCTCAGCCTTTGTGTATTTTGTTCTTACTGAGAGCTAACTACGATTTATCATCAAAGAATCCACTTAGACACCACTAGTTCTAGAAGCATTCTCTAGGTACTGAATCAAAACTGGATTCAACTGTTTCTATTTCACAATTTTACTTCTATTATTTGCAGTGGTCACGCTGTATTTTAATTAACTGGTGAGTGCTAAGAACGTTTTTTAGAGGGCAGATATTAGAGTGTATTAATTCCTAGTGTCTCATTGGTATCTTGTTCTTTGTGGTTATTTGTGATCAATCTCACTTATTAAGAAATATTTCCATGAGGCACCTGGGTGGCTCAGTGGGTTAAGCCTCTGCTTTCGGCTCAGGTCATGATCTCAGGGTCNCTAAGTATTAAGAAATATTTCCATGGGGCACCTGGGTGGCTCAGTGGGTTAAGCCTCTGCTTTCGGCTCAGGTCATGATCTCAGGGTCCTGGGATTAAGCCCCGCATCGGGCTTCTTTGTCAGCGGGGAGCCTACTTTTCCCTCTTCCTCTGCCTGCCTCTCTGCCTACTTGTGATCTCTCTCTCTCTCTCTCTCTCTCTCTCTCTCTCTCTCTCTCTCTGTCAAATAAATAAATAAATAATCTTAAAAAAATAAAATAAAATAAAGAAATATTTCCATTAGTTGGATTAACCTTAAGGATATGTAAGCCCTCCAAGTTTTCCACCTAGTATCAGAGAGTGATCTACTGTCAGTAGTCCTATGTGAACGCTATTATATAACATTGAAAGATTGTCCTTTCAAACCCTGAACTTGCCTTTCCCAAAGATATCAACTCACCCACTGNAATATGTAAGCCCTCCAAGTTTTCCACCTAGTATCAGAGAGTGATCTACTGTCAGTAGTCCTATGTGAACGCTATTATATAACATTGAAAGATTGTCCTTTCAAACCCTGAACTTGCCTTTCCCAAAGATATCAACTCACCCACTGATTTTCTGAATTATTCTAATACCAACTGCGTCTTATTCAGGCACTTGCTGGTAATGAACTTCTCAGACATGCTGAGCCTAGTAATATCCTTTGAATTCTTATGTTCTCTCTCAGCCCCCTTTCTGGGTAGAGTTTCACAGTGTTCGTCAGCCCCCATGGTGCCTAAATTGATCTTCATTGACATGACCAAAATCATGCAGAGGATACTATATTAGATAATTAAAATCAAAAAACAAAAAATACAAGAACTTGAAAGGAATATTAGTTTTAAATATGTACTTAATTTTTCTCCTGTTTTATTCTGTAGCTTAAATCAATCATTTTTATGGCATCAGTGATCCATTTTCCACTGTCGATTGCACTGAAATGTTATTTTGGGGCCTCTTTTAAATAAGAGGTCTCAGGACAAAGATACTAGTAAAGGCTAGGATGCATAGGGTTGTGACTTGCCATGTGTATCAGTTTTAAATTATTTTTAAAAAGCTAACCGTGGTCATGATTAGTTCCTATGCTTAAAGAAACCCCTCCACTCCATCCACCTAGTCCTCTCCCAGGCTTTCATCAGCAAATAAGCTCTCATGACCTTCTCTGCTTGTGCCAACATGACCCCTCAAGGTTGTGGCCAAAGTCAGGTTTCCTCTGAATGCCACAGTTCTGGTTACAGGAAATCCTTGCTTTCCACTGTTCTGGTTTGGGTGGGGAAATGAGGGGGGAAAATAGAATATAAATAGCCAGGGGAGAACATTACAATGTTTTAGTTCAGCCTGGCAGGTATCTAGAGTTGTATACTGCACATAAGGCAAACTTTTCATTTTTATCCATTTTCATCACATTTTCTTTAGGGAACAGAAGGAGGAAAAAGGAAGAGTATGACTTTGTACTAATTAGAAAAACAAAGATAAAAATGGACATTTCGAAATTGGACATTTTGCGGGCACCGTGTGTTCCTTCCTTTTCTTCTCTGTGTTTAGCACTGTTTCTCTTTTGACTCTATCCCCTACTTGTATCCTCCCCTCATTTTATCTGTTGTCTGGAGCTGCATCTGACCTCTCCCACAGGCACAGGATGTGGCAACCCCAGGTGTCAGCAGCTCTTCACAGCTCATGATGCCGTGCTTTCACTTGATTTCCACCCATTAAAAAAAGAAAAAAGAAACAAACACCTGTTTTAACTCCTCTCCCTTCCTTTTCTCCAATTGCAAATTAAACTGACAAGCTGGCTGGACAGTGGCAGCGGGGACCTATTTTTCAGTCACATTACTTCTGTGTCTCTGTTGCCCGTGTTTTCTTTACCTGCCAGTCCCTCCACGGATGTTTTTGACAGCTGGAATTATTTTTATGGTGTATTCCAGTTTCTGATTTTAATAGCTAGGATTTTTTTGTTCACTTCCCAGCTAAAGGAGCCTAGAATCACTGTCTGACCTCTAAGTTACCAAGATCTACCTGGGATTTCATTTGTTCTTTGAGAACATAAACGTCTGTGATGTGCCAGTGTTGCCAAGGTATTGAGGCCAAAGACATGACTAACACATGGATCCTGTACTGACTAGTTCACTGTGTAATGGCCAGTTAGATACAAAAGGGGGTGAATATGTCAAGATGTAGGGAGAAAAATGTGGAAGTCTTGAATGGGTCATCCCTTAGGTTAGGTTACACAAAAATGGTCACGGAATGTCTTCTGCCCTGAGCATAAGGATCCTACTTGTATGTGTATAGAGGAGAGAGGGCCTTTGAGGACCACTTTGTCCAGAGAACATTTTTATCTTGAGATTGTGCTTTTTATAAACAAACAAAAAAATCCTGCTTTTAAAAGTAGAATGGTTAAAAAAAGAAGGAAGGAAAACGTAAGTTGAGGAAACCATGCTAATTTTGGATTTAAATGAAATCAAAATTAGAATATTATATAAGGATCCATATGTTAACCTTCCAGAGATTGGGAGAACTTAGTAGAGAGCTGTCCCTGGGAGGTAGAGGGAAATAGAATGGTTTGGGGAATCTCCAGGCTAGTTTCTGTAGTTGACAATAAAGGAACCTCCTTATATTTGCACTCTGATTATTCCTGTTATGGAAGATAAAGAGAAGGATTCAGGAAAGAAGTGTTGGATTTGTTGGTCATTTGCTACAAAACAATCTCATTGCTTAAAATATTTTGATAAAAATATCATTTAATCCATATTACAATTCTGTGAGGTTGATAATATTAACACTACTCCTTTTGTCTTCCTTCCTTCCCTCTTTCCTTCCTTCCCTCTTTCCTTCTTTCCTTCTTTCCCTTCCTTCCTTCCTTCCTTCCTTCCTCCCTCCCTCCTTCCCTCCCTTCCTTCCTTCCTTTCTCACCCCCTCCCTCCTTCCCTCCCTCCCACCCTTCCTTCGTTCCTTTTTTTTCAGATGATAAATAGTTCGGATAGATATAGCGATTCTTAGTGGTGATATGGGCTAGGACCATATTTCAATGCAGATATGTTTGACTTCGCTTTTCACTAAAGTAATTTTTGAAACCTCTGTGGTATAACCCAGGAGTGTGCATTTAACAGAGACTATCGGAAATTCTAATGAAGATGGTATAAAGGAGAAATATATGCTTTGAGTCATCTTTTGCGTTATCATCACCTACAGTTCTGGGCAAGGTATATTAAGCACTGCCTTAATTATGACTGTACAAAGTATTGTACAATGAACATTATATAGGCCAGGGCTTGACTTTCAGTGAATTTATTATCAGAGGTGGTTATGGAAATTCAGAATAATAATATTTAAAATGCATGGGCATTTATTGCATATCAAGGCCTATAGTAAGTGTTTTACATAGACTGTTAATTCTTAAAATCAGGTCAGAGCAACTTGAGATAGGTACCATTTTTTTTCTCATTTGCAGATGAGAAATTTGAGCTTAGTACAGTAAAACAACTTGCCCTGTATTCTAGATTTATGTTTAGGAAACTATAAATGCAGAAGAGGAAAATGTAATGATGCATGCTAACTGGTAGAGCATGAACAGGAAAAGTGCTTGCGCTTTATTAGAGTGAAAAAAAAGTTTCTTTGTGACAATGATGAGAGAGGCTCCATAAGAGTGGATCAGGGCTCCTGAAAGGAAATTTCTAACCTTTATTTGATTAATCTGTTTATTAACCATGTGGCCTTGGGTACATCACATCTACTAGACTCAATTTGCCACTCTATAAAAATGTAGAAAATAATTATTGACACCAACAAGTAGGACCCATAAATCACATATACACACATGATATATTATTTCTTCCTCATTTTAACAAAAGTGACATTTGTGTTCTTTAAGTAAAATTCCAAAGGAAAATAAATATTTATTCAAGAAACAAGTAATACTGAGACCCAAAGACTTACTTTTTTTTTTTAAATTCAGGATTTCATTTTATCTCTTCTAGCTCTTTATAGCCCAGAACGAGTCTTTGTGTCCTCATATGCCCAAGACAGTTCACTTGACATATTTTCTTGAGAAATGAAGAAAATACGAGTCAGGCCCTTAACAAAGTATTAATGTACTTATGAAGAAAGAGCTAAAATTATATAGAAAGTGATAAAAATATGAGAGACCAAAAGATGATAGAAAATGGCCTTCATCCTCAAAGTATGTTTTGTAGAATTAAAACTTTTTTTTTTTTAATTTTATTTATTTATTTGACACAGAGAGAGAGATTACAAGTAGGTAGAGAGGCAGGCAGAGAGACAGGGAGAGGAGGAAGCAGGCTCCCTGCTGAGCAGAGAGCCCTATGCGGGCCTGGATCCCAGGACGCTGAGATCATGACCTGAGCCAAAAGCAGAGGCTTTAACCCACTGAGCCACCCAGGCGCCCTGTTTTGTAGAATTAAATTAGCTTTTCTTTAAGCTTCCAAATTTAAAACATGTAGTTTTTGAACAGAAGAAAATGATAGTAAATGTTGTGGGTTTTTTTAACAGTACAATTCGCTTTTATATAGGAAGCTGTAGTTTTGCCTCTCTATTCTTTTTGTACTGGCTGCAATCCCTGATTTCTTAAATGAATTTTTCAGCTGGTGGCCACAGCATAATCGGGACCTTAGCATAGCAGAGGCAGAAAAAAAAAGTCATTACAGGCATAGAGAATGACCTTCTCCAGGAACACCCTGGTTTCCTCTTCTGCCAACCAATCCACTGAACTCACAGTGAGCTTGACCCAGGTGACTGGTCAGGTTAGGTGGAAAAGGAGATATTTTATTTTTCTTCTTCTTCCCCCTTTTTTTTTCTTTCTTCTTTTTGGTATCCTTTGAACTTAAGAGAAACTTAAGAGGAAAAAAAAAATGTTTTAAAAGGGCTTAATGCCTAAATTTTCTCCTGGAGGCTAATTTCAAAAGACCTCCAAACTGGGAAAAATATATGAGAAGTTATGAAAGAAATGGTCATTTGTCAGTGAGCCCAAATGCATTACTTGCATTTATGATTGCAAGTAAATTCCTATCAGCGTGTTTGCTTCTGGGGTAAACCCAGGATTCAATGACACCCTCTCCTTTTTATTTTTAAATTGCCCCAATGTTAATGTTTATTCTCCTTTCTCATGAAATGAAGAAGTTATTTATTTTTACATGGAGATTTTTGACCTTTGTAAGGAAAAGAAATAGGCCTCTAGCAGTAAAGAAATATGTGGAGAGATGTAGGCTTATTAAAACATATAAAAACAAACACAAATTTGCATGGTTAAGTTTGACCTTCATCTTTCACTTTACACTTTCATATAAAAGTGCTTGACAATGTGATTATGCCCACTGTGCTCTGTAAAGGAGGTAAGGATGCTGCAGAGGCTATTTGACATTGGGTCAAAGGGATTTGTTAAAGGCACTCTAACCTTGCCTTTGCAAGCCACCTTATTATTATTTTTTTTTACAGTTTTTACTGCAGTAAATTATGACAGTATTTTAGAAATGGAAATTCACCTCCACATTTGTGTTACTAGTATTGTTATTTGTAGTGGGACTTTTGGAAACACTTTTCTTCTGATTTAACTGCCATGTTATTCCTCATCACATTATGCACTTAGGTACTTGGCTAATTACTGAGTGCTCAGTGTCAAAGGTATCTGAATGGAGCCCTTACTTGCCTTCCTAACACCCTCAGCAGCATTAGGCTGTGGATTGACCAGGAGAAGAGGGGAGGACAGCTGGTTTGGCGACATGGATACATATAGAAGGAAATAATTATTCTGATAGAACATATATTACATTTTGTGGTGGAGAATTATGATTATAGGCATTTAAAATGCATGGAATGTTTCTGCTCTACCTACATAGTCCGGAAGGCCTTTTTCATACAAGTCTTATTTACTCTCAGAACTGTGAATTTACCATGTCGTTTTAACACATTCTTGGGGCTGACAGAGCTGGAGATACTTTCATAGGCTAATGTAAGTGGACACACAGAAGTGCCAAAGTGCATTAGGAAAATGGAAATCTATTCTGCTTCACGGTTGAATTTACCCTTCTCCAGAGACTGAATTTATTTGCATATTTTATTTCAGATATATGTGAGTTACACTGAAGAAGGTCTGAAATTAAATAAATGCCACGATTAAATGACAGACGTAGCAATGGCAAACCTGGTAGCCTCTCATAAATTTTTCTTTTCACAGGAATTTAAGCCTTTGTTACTTTTTTGGTTAAAAAAAAAGTACTCTAAAAATGAGTGGAATTTTATCGGAAAGGTTGGCCACTAAAAGGTATATTTGATAATTACTATTTGCATTACTAATACATGAGAATTGAAAGATAAATTGAATCAAAATGTAGGTCATTATATTGCTGATTTCCCTAAATGGTTCTTTCCTGAGTCTGTGCATGTTTGTCTGCTACTGAATATTTTGAAGTATTGAAGTCATTGGGAACATGTTATAGAAGATCAACTTAATGAAATGAAAGAAATATGGAAACTGAACTTATTAAAAAATCATATTTATTATAGCCATGTATTTATTATAACTCAAGTAAAACTCTTTAAAGCAAATCTTTTTCCAAGTTCTTTAAATAATATTTTATAAATTTGAAATAAATAACAAATCTGGTATGTTTAATTATATAAAATGAATGCTTAATTAAAAAAATATTAAGTTTTGATATTTTACCATATTCTTTAATAATTATAATTTATAAAGACAAAGAATAGGGCGCCTGGGTGGCTCAGTGGGTTAAAGCCTCTGCCTTCGGCTCAGGTCATGATCTCAGGGTCCTGGGATCGAGGCCCACATCGGGCTCCCTGCTCAGTGGGGAGCCTGCTTCCTCCTCTCTCTCTGCCTGCCTCTCTGCCTACTTGTAATCTCTCCCTCTCTGTCAAATAAATAAATAAAATCTTAAAAAAAAAAGACAAAGAATATATAGATGAAAGTGATTTTTCTAATATCAAATGAGTATTTCATCAATTAAGGTTTGTATTTATGGCTTAGAGTTATGCATATATCTTAGTGATTGACTTCTTGATTTTGTGTATATACATTACATATATACACATACATACATATAATGTATATGCATATAATGAATTGGGCAAAGGGAAAAGAAAAGAGAAGAGTAAAATTGTGGCTTAAAGTACTTAGTCATTGGTTATGGGAAGTTCATTCATCCCTGTTGCTATGGATTAAGTGTTTGTGTCCCCAAACATTCATATGTTGAAATCCTACTCCCTAATGTAATGGCATTTGGAAATGGGATCTTTGGGAGGGACCAGGAAACAGAAGCCCTCATGGTGAGATTAGTGCCTTTTTAGGATGAGACAGGAGAGAGCTTGCTTCTGCCTTCTCTCTGCCACGTGAGAACAAACCAAGACGGCTGTCAGCAAACCAGAAAGAAAACTCTCACCAGAAGCTGACCATATTGGCACCCTTATCTCAGACTTTTTAACCTCCAGAGTAGTGAGGAATAAATTTCTGTTGTTTAAGACACCCTGTCCATGGTATTAATTATAGCAACTGAACTAAGACATCTATTTTTTCTAAACTTCTTTACTGCTCAACTAACAAAGCATGCTGATCACAGATACACCCCCCACACACACACACAGATAGGAAGAAAGTGTATTTTTTTACCCATTAATCCCTAAATCAGTTTTCTGTTCATTAATATCTCCCTTACTACTTAAAGAATGGCTCATGTAAATGAACTATAAATTTGAGGTGCTAGGTTCACTATACAACACTATAACAAAGATAAATAAATTATATACTTTATGAGGATTCTGAATTGAAATACAACATTTTAGTCCTATTCATTCTGATCTTTCAGGTTTTTCTTGTACTGAATTGGTTCTGGAAAAGAGAATGCAGTGTATATCCCTTCGATTTGATGTTTTCATGCAAGACTTTATATCGTATTTTGTACCATGCTTATTTACATAAGCTCAATGTGATAAGGAAAGTCTATCAGTATAACCAAGTTCAGTTAATATGGTCTAGAACAAAATTTAATCCTATCTTCCAGTAACTTCATGGCTTTTTTCATGGCCATTTTCAAGTTCCCCATTTTTCTACCAGCTTAAAAGTATCCAAATATTACCTGTTTATTTTTTAAATGTCTTTATTTTTGCAATGCCATTCTTCTCTTCCTTCTTGTGTTTTCCTTTTCCACCAATATTTCCTCTTTGCTTATTTAACTTTCTAATTAAATTCTGTCAAGATCCTTTTAGAGTGGCATCACATGTTTGCTGACAGGCTGCATTTGCTCTGCTGCTTCAGCTGGAGTTTAGGTACAAAAATGTTGATATTTACAAAGCTTCCTATAAACGTCAATATTATACCAGGCAAAGCAGAACAAGAGTTGAGTTGTAAAGCCCAACCAGTAGACCCAATATTTCAGTTCCGGTTTAAAGACATTAAGGCTAAATGATATCTCAAGCATTTGAATAAGTATTTTAGGTTATGCCAGAATCATAAAAATTTCTACGGAAGCAAAAATCTGAACATAGAATTTAATTTCTTTCTAGCTTTTCTTTAAATCTGTTTTTTCAGTTGTGTCACTAACCTTGAAAGTGTCCAAGTGAACGTTGCCTATTTTTAAGTGATACTTCCAAAACACTTTACAGGTTAATAACAGGTGTCACCTCTTAAAATGTTTTTATTCATATGAATTTAAATTGTATCCCATTAGCAGTGATTATTTTTAGTAAGTTTAGAAACACGGAGCATTTTCCATTTGACATGTCCTTTGCATTGATTTAAGGATACCATAAGAGATCAGTGGTCAAATCTTTGGTGTAATTTGTAAAGAATAATTAATGAATTGCTGAATTGCATTTCTGAAAGTTAGTATTGATTTACTTTTAAGAGTAGACAATCTATATGACATTATTGATTAGCAGTATGAATACTGAATTTTTTATATCATTTCCTCATGTTATAT
Organism: Ailurus styani; assembly: GCA_002007465.1. Taxonomy (NCBI): domain Eukaryota; kingdom Metazoa; phylum Chordata; class Mammalia; order Carnivora; family Ailuridae; genus Ailurus; species Ailurus styani. Next base: position 869,313 of record LNAC01000339.1, read on the forward strand.
GGTTTCATTATCCCACACTCTTCTCTCCAATTCTTTAAACTCTTATTGGACATTTAGTCTATAGGCTATAAAAGGAAATTCTACGAATTGTGCGCTTCCTTTCATTGTTCTCTAATGATCATGTCTATCACTACACAGGGCCATGGTCTTCTTGAGGCTGCAGATTCTATCACATTGCTAACACACAACAGGTGTTGAGCAGCTCCTGTTAATTAGTTGACATTAGAGTTATCATTTTATTTTCCCAGGCAGCACTGCTTGAGTTGTGCTTTACTCATTGTCTATAGTCGGGGCTATTAGGAATTCAATGGGTGAAACTAAAGAACAAAGTGTAATTGGAAAAAGGCAATAGTTACCACAATGCTATACTTTAACCTTTGTATTATGTATTTTTCTGATTTTATAACAGGTTTCCTACATCCTTATATAAAATTTTATTAAAATAAGTAATAAAAATAAAAGTGACTTCATTGCCAAACTCCCAGCTTGTTCCCCTGTGTCCCTTATTGTATTATAGCACTATTTAAAGAAGGAAAGAAATGAGTTTAAGTCCAGGCCCAAATTAAGTTTGTTCCAAAGCAGTTTAAGAATTTTCACATATGGTCAAAGAACTGCTTATATTAAACTTAGAGAAGCAGTGTCAAAAAAAAAAAAGACTAGAATTTAATATCCCAATTTCAAAAAGAAAATAAAAGAAAGGAAAATGCTACACTTGGCCAGGGCTAGGTTTTAAGGCTGATGCCTTCAAAATGCAAGGGTCATTAGCAATCCATAAACAGAGGGAAAGGTACGTATTTTCAGTCATCAAAAGTGACTGCATGGAAAGCCAGTGCATCTCTGGGATAGTGAGACAGAGCCCCGCCAGAGGCTCTGCACTTGCTTGAGACTCCTTTTCCCTCTGCCCCTCCTCCAGGTGCTCTGGCTCTCCCTCTCTAAAAAAATAAATAAATAAATCTTTAAAAAAAAATGCAAATACCCTGGAATCTTGGGAATGGGAAACAGTATTTCTCAGACATTTTCAGAAGACAGAATCAACAAACCCGAATGAAAATAGATGCTTGTAAATAGATGAGGAGATTTAGTTCTGAAACCAGGACCCATCTGTCACAGTCCTTGCTTATTCTGATATATTTAACTTTCTTAAAATCTCTTGGTGTTATGTCATCTTTCCAGGCAGGAAGAAAAAAAAATAAATGGAGAGGGAAAAAAACCAGTAATGCTTCAATTACTTTGAAAAATAATCTCAAGACTCTTTGAGGGAATTAATAGTGGACATTATTAAACATGAAAGTGTTGAGTGAAAGGGGCAGGTTATGATATCCTATTCAAAATTGAACTCTTTTAAAATAGAAGATATTTTTCCCCTCATTGAATCCTAGAGTGAGCATTCTTATATTCCTTTTCAGTCCTATAATTTTGTGATGTCAAAATAATTGGAACTCAGAAAGCACATTTTAGAAGTCGATATCTGTCAGTGAGGCAATACTGGAAACCACTGTAAGCCTGGCATTTGTGTATGTCATAGATGATGAAACATAAGCCAATTCATTCAATCACATAGTCATACATGTAAGAAAGCTGTATTGATCATTTAATATGTGCCAAACACTGTGCTGATACATGTCTCAGAGCTTATGACTTAAGGAAAGAGAAAGTTATGTACCTGAGTTATTATCATCCCAAGGGTGTGTTTTATATATAATTTTATTTACATCTAATCTAAATATATGTACACATTTGAGATTATATATTTGTATATATTTGTGCATTACTTTATATACATTTATATTATAAAATATAAAATTTTATATGTATTTTAAAATACATATATTCAAGTCTATGGGAGTATAGTAAATGAAAATATTGTGGAGGCTGTGATCTTCATTTAGGCATCATTGTGATATGAGTAAGACTCTGTATAGGAAGAGGAGTAGGGAGGAGGAAGGGCATTGTAGGGTGAAGAAAAGACATCAGTCTTAAATGTTCATAAAATATCTTTCTTTGGCCTTAATGTACCTTGTGTGAGATAAACAACAGCATTATAATGTTGGGATTTGATTAGCCTTCTATTATGGAAGGTATTGAATTCTATTCCATTGATTTTAGATTTCATTTTGTGAACAGTAGGAAGCTATATGAATTTTCTAAGCAGTAGAAAGTCATAGTTTGGACTGTGTGTTAAAAGATAACTATGGCAATAATGGGAAGTAGTAGGATTAAAATGTATAGAAATTTATTTCAGTACTGCAGGTTAGGGATGATAGGAGCCTATACTGGGGTAATGGCAATAAGAATGGGGAACTGAGAACTCAATCATTGAAGATCTCATGAATTTTCATAAGGATTTCTTCCCTTTTAAAAACTGACCTTTGTTAATTACAAGAATTCATAGTTTCGCAGAAAACCACGTAATTGCTCTGATGGTTCTAGCTTATTTCACTACTTGTGAGCTATAATGACACATTATAAATGAGGGCTTTACTTAAATGATAAAGCCAGAAGAAATTGCAAAGGAGTGATTCCAGAATATTCTTTGAAACTGGATTTTTATGAACTGGCCTATAATATAGGTATATGATAAAATTATTTTCATTGAAACAGCCTCTCTCCCAGAAAATGGGGAACAAGATAAAATTAATGAATAAAAATACACATTAATTATTGAATTGTATGCCACAAATTATGGAAAACACTTTATATGAATTATTCTATTTAATTTTTTTAAAGATTCTATTTATTTATTTATTCGAGAGAGAGAGAGTGAGAGAGCATGAGACGGGAGAAGGTCAGAGGGAGAAGCAGACTCTCCATGGAGCTAGGAGCTGGATACAGGACTTAATCGCGGGACTCCAGGATCATGACCTGAGCCGAAGGCAGTCGCTTAACCAGCTGAGACACCCAGGTGCCCCTATTTTGTTTAATCTTAAAAAAATTTTTTTTGACATAGGTGTTAAGATAAGCCCCACTTAATAGAGGAGTCCAAAGAAATTGAGATAATTTAAGCACATTGATTGAAAACTCCTAGTTTATTCCTAAGTCTTTTAGCCTTACCATTCACAATTATAACTTTTGGGAATTTCTTCTTGGTAAGGAAAAATAAAGAATTCACTTCAAAATTGTTAGTTTTTACAGTCAAAGGTTAAATCTATGAACGCGAAGAAATGTTAATGCAAAATCTTTTAAAAAGTTAATTATACCTGGTATTACTACAGGTAGGAGATAGAACAGTGTCAAACTTCATATAAAATAGCAGGGAAGTTTAGATATTGGATAGGTGACCCGAAGATTGACATTTGCTTTTTTTATGTGTTGGGAGAACAATTTTCATCAACCCTTCTACAATTCTTCCCAACTGGTCTAAGAGTAACAGGAGTAAATCAAATTGAATTTCATACTGAGGGGAGCCTCACACACAGGAAATAATCAAAGACAGAAAGGGAAAGTGAGGCAGACATGCCATCCAGAGTTCAGGAATGGGGCAGGGGCCTGGAGCTTCAAAGAGGACAAGGGCAATTTACAGGGCAATAAGAGGAAGGACAGATGTTTGGTAATTAGATGTTTGCCTGCCACACAGAAGGGTCTTGAGATAAAATTTAGCCTTGGTGATATCTCTCATTTTGGGAAATACCCCAGTTTAGATCCTTCTAGGTAATTAAGAGAGGGGCACAGTTTCTCTTGAGACCTCAGAGTCTTGATTGCCTTCAACTCAAAGTACTCCACATTGCAAAATAGCACATTTTGGGGAGACTTGCTCTGAAGCCCTTCAATGGCATGATCATAACTTGTCTCAATAATAATTTTTTTTGACACCTTATATCTCTGTTTGGCTGTAGGTAGGTGAATAGACATACGTAATTATTATATTGTTAAAAAAAACCAAAATTCAACTGAGTAAATTTAAAGATCTAATTGGCTTTATTCAGGGATTCATTAATTAAATAGCATCCCATCTAGAAAGTAGAAAGGAGCTCCAAGGAGTTGTACAAAATGGAAGGTATTTATAGAAAGGAGGGTGGGGCAAAGAAGTTATTAGCAAAAGGGAAGGATATTTTTCAGTCAAGATCACTTTCCCTTAGGAGGCAGGGCAGAGTCTTATGCAGATTATCTTGTAAATGCTGATCAGGAAATTCCAGATTGATTGGTTTAAAATTCTACTGGGAGAAACTAAAACTGCAATTAGGTAAGGTATTAAGTCTTGATGGGACTTAATATAAGTGACTCCATTTTGAGCCTTTTTTAACAACATAAAGACATATAAAGTATATTTTGTTTTGTAAGATGTGACCAAGTTGGCTTGATCTTTCACTGCTTCCATACTTTTATAATGGTGTCATTGTTAGTGTGTTTTTACTCTACACTCAAAGATACAAAATGCCTACAAAGGACTATATAGAAAATAGTTCTTACTCCATGGAATTTTTAATGTGGTATGTATTATTATTATTGTAATTATTATTATTACGGTATATATTATTGTTATTATGTATTATTGTTATTATTTCCCATCAATTTGTTATCCTAATTCTTCTTACAGTTGCAAAATTAACAGGTGTACACACATAGGTATCCACAATCCAGAAGAAAATTCATTCTCTAAAATAATGTCAAATCACTGAATATCTTTAATAAAGCTAGCTATAGGAAAAGCAAAGAAGATTTTTTAGAATTTCATGAATACCATTAAAAACAAAAGTTCAATTAATTTGATTTGGAAAATTGTTCTTGAATATCATGTTTGAGTTATAATCAGTGACTGATGAAGTGATCAAAGAAAGAAAATGTTGTTTGTCCATGACATTAAAAAAAAAAAGAGCTAGGTTTCTTGCTATAATTATGCCCACAAAGAAAGCACTGCTTGTATCTTTTCAGTATTTCCTTGAAAATGTTTGAGGCCTGAGTGGTAAGTAAGACAGAAGAGAGAAATCAAGATGCATGTACAGTGTGTAGTGATATGCTCTAAATAGAAAACTACAATGAAGATGATAAAGGGAAAATATTAAAAATATTAGAATTGTGTTTATTTAACCTGAGTATTTCTCTGATATCTTTTCATATATCCTGATTTTTTTCCCCAAGTTGTGTGACGGTGGCTTCCTAGGCATGTGTCAAATAGGAATGTTATACTTGGTGTATTTAAAAGGCATAGGGTTGTGTCACCATGTAACCTTCATTGGCTGTTCCTTAGGGGCACCATACAAAGAGCTTAAGCCATTAATTTCATCACTAATAAAGCTGAACTGGACAACACGAAGGAGGTTATTCAATTCTGATGTCTATGCTTACCCTTTAAAAAAAATACTTCTTTTAAAGGTTTCACTTACTTATTTGAGAGAGAGAGAGAGAGAGCGCGCGCACATGTGTGTGGGGGGGGTGCGGGATGGAGAGGGAGTAGCAGACTCTCCACTGAGCAGGGAGCCTGAGTGGACTGGATCCCAGGACCTTGGGATCATGACCTGAGGAAAAGGCAGACATTTAGCCAACTGAGCCACCCAGGCACCCCTATGCTTACCCTTTCCAACCAAGGATTGATATCCAGATGTGACTCAGCTATTACCATTGAAGCTTTTCTCTGCACATAAAGGCTTGCCTGGGATTTGGTGCTTATCCACTGAGCTCGTGAATCACATCTGACTTTAGGTAGTCTTGTTTTAGAAACTGATGGCTATTTTTGGAGAATTCCTCAAGCAGGAAAGCTGTTTCTTCTTGTAATTTGGGGGATTTAGAGACTCTCCAGTGACTGTATTCTTCTGCCGTAACTCATGATGCCTGGCAGGAAGGGTTAGTTTAAGTGCGAGATGCTGATGCTACTCTGGAATTCAAAGTAAGGGTGAAAGAAATGAGTCATGATACCTTATATCTCTGGGGGACTTTGGCGTTGCCATAATGGGAAATTCACAGAGCAGTATCATTATTCTAGATAGTGAGCGTTTGAAATACTCACACAGGCTCAGTCTGCATGATGGGGGACTTTATTGAATAAGCCGTCTTTCTCTTTCCGTTGAGTGTTCTAAGAGGAAGCCATCTGGGAAAGAGAGTGGTCCCCAATTTTATAATGATAATCTTTTACTGCTCAACTTCTTGGCTGTGAGCAAGTGAGAGAATGGTGGAGTTTTAATGAGTAAGACATGTAGGCATTTGGTTTTTTTTTTTTATGGGTTTATCTATCACATATAATGTCTATGGCCTTTACCCTCATGATTCTGAAAGAAATGGATACTGTCTCATATATTTGCTCTTTCTAGATTAATAAACTGAAGACTCATTTTTGGAGATGATTTACAATACTCTAAATGGTCAGTTTCGTTCATTCATTTGTTCATACATTTCTTTAGCACAGCTATTAGGAATGTAAAGGCGGGCTTCCTACTACTTGTAGATTTTTCGACATTATAGGTGGTAGGAAGAATGGAGAAATTATAATGGGTAGTCCGAGGAGCCAGATCAGATGTGCCCAGGTAGAAAAGAACTACTTCTAAGAAATGGTTGGATTTGGAAAATGCTCTAAGTCTCCATGGGGAGCTTCTCAGATAGTAACTGTGGTGTAGATCATGAAGTCCCAAATCCGCTACTTGATAACTGCAGGACATGGAGAAAATTCTTTTTTTTTTTTTTTAAGATTTTTTTTTTTTTTATTTCACAGAGGGAGAGAGATCACAAGGAGGCAGAGAGGCAGGCAGAGAGAGAGCGGGGGAAGCAGGCTCCCCGCTGAGCAGGGAGCCCGATGCGGGCCTCGATCCCAGGACCCTGAGATCATGACCTGAGCTGAAAGCAGAGGCTTTAACCCACTGAGCCACCCAGGCGCCCGAGAAAATTCTTTATTCCCCCTTATCTCAGTTATTTATCAGTATTAACACCTGTATTACAGTATAGCTAAGAAGAATAATTTAGATAATGTATTTAACATGTTTTGTGGCATATAGAATGCATTTAACATATGGCTGTTATTATTATTATTATTATTATTTCTTAAATGATCCCCAAATTCCATTTTCTTATAGATAGGGTTATTACTGACATCTTAATAATGCAGTCCATTTTTATATAACATTCGACTTCTCAGAGATTTGAGCATCACAGTGTACATTAGTTCTACAAATAAATTCTGTCAGGTAAGTAAATGAAGCATCATTTTCCCAAGTGTAGTCAGGTGTAGTGTGAGACACAGAGAGGGTAAAATGACTTACCTACATTGCCAGTCAGTGGTCAGCTCCAGCCAGAAGTTGGCGCTCTTAAGTGCCCTCTCTCCCCAGTACATCATCTTCACTTGCTTAAGAAGCATTACTGCCTACAAAGTTCCCTTAGACATTCTAAGAAAGTTGTTAAGGGGGATGCCTGGATGGCTCAGTTGGTTAAGTGTCTGCCTTCAGCTCAGGTCATAATCTCAGGGTCCTGGGATCGAGTCACACAGTGGGCTCCTTGCTCAGTGGGGATCCTCCTTTTCCCTCTGCCTGCCACTTCCCCTGATTGTGCTCTCTCTCTCTGACAAATAAATAAATAAAATCTTTTTTTAAAAAGTAAGTTGTTAAGGGCATATATAATATTCTAATAATTTAGAACTCAACTTAAGTTTATGACCAGACATAAATCCTCAGTTGAGAAGAGTATGAACTGCCAAAGTTAACCACACCAAATTTGGCTATGAGGTAACCTGCAGAGCAATTTTCCTCATTGAATGAACCATCCACTATATTAAAAACTGCCTCAAAAAATCTGTAGCAGAGGAAGCTGGCCCTCCTTAATTTGCTTCCAAATCTGCAATCAGTATGTTTTGTTCATTTGGCTTTAACTTATGATAATGTGAAGGGAAACCCCATCTTCCACTTCCTGAGTCATCCTTATTTTATATGGAAGATATCCCTCCTGGTTAATTCTTTTAAAGTAATTTCAAATTCACTTTGGTCATAGCTATTACTCAAACAAACAAGCAAAAACAAGTGTTCTAGCTTTAATTCAAATTTCATTCAAAGCTGCAGTTTAACTGATCTGTCATGGAGTGGATTTAAACCTAACAATTCTTGTGAACCTCCCAATATGGTAGCCACTAGCCATATGCAGTTATTAAACACTTAAAGTGTGACTATTCTGAAATGAAATGTTCCATAACTATAAATTCACACCAGATTTCGAAGCTTTAGTATAAAAAAGTACACTATCTCAGTAGTGACTTTATTTAGATTACGTGTTGAAATGATAATATTTCCATATATTAAACTAAATAAAATATATTATTAAAATTAATTTCACCTGTTTCTTTTTACAGTTTTTACGTGGTTACTAAAAAATTAAAAATTACATATGCAGTTCACATTATATTTCTATTGGACAGTACTATTCTAGACATATAGTTAAGGATACCTTAAAGAAACCATGCCTTAGTGATTTTTCAAATGTTTAAGAAGTTTTTAGGTGGTGCAAGATTTAGAGTCTTACAGTAATTTGTATTTAAGTTCTAATTGTCCATGTTTATATTCATTTGTATATATTTCTGAAATATTACCACTAATTTAATTTCAGTAATTAATATATATGTGTCTATATACCCATGTATACATTCTAGACTCCTGTTCTCAAATGATTTATAATCTAGTAGATTAAACAGACAAGTGAATATCAGTGAGAGTGTAAAGAGATGCATTTTGACAGGAATAAATGTAAGTTGTTAAGAGAGTACAGAGAGTAGGGAAGTCTTCCCAGAGGAGTTGAAGCTGAGTTGTAAAACTCCATGGACCAATTAATGTTTATCAGATGAAGAAGAGGTAAGAGCATTCTAGCAGCAGCATTAGCCAAGGTACAGAGGCATGAACGATGACCTATTTAGGAAATAAATGTATTTTCTATGGCTTAAACAAAGGGTGTGTTTGTTATTGATAGGAGGAAGTAGGGGCCTAAAGGGAGGCGAGTAGTGGCAGGAGCTGAGATTGGGGTGGATGATGCTAATATATGTGATTTTAAAAATAAGAGATCTGTTATGTAATATTAAGGAGTATTAAGGAGGGGCAATTTGCAGCTTGTGAGCAAACTCTGACAGATAACCAGAAGGTAAATCTCATGTGGAGTTGAGTAGAGGTGAGGGAGTCAATTAGGAGGTTCTTTCAGTGGTCCAGGCAAGAATTTATGATGATCTCAGCTATGGAATTTGTATTCTATAAGAAATAGGGCAGGGAATAAATAAAATATAGACATCTAGGATAGCACTCAGGTTTCTGTCTTAGATTACAGTGTATCGCTTTCAAAGATAGGAAATACAAGGAAAGGAGCAGGATTGGTTTAGGGAAACATGGTTCAATTTTGAACACATTGAATTTGAGGTATCTATGAACATCACTCATTAATTATATATATGGGCCTGGAGATATAGATTGGGAGAGTCATTATTTAAGGAAGAGCTCCATTAATGTGTTTGTGGGTTGAGCTCTCTCAGAAACGAAATGCAGAGTGACAAGAATAGAGGCCCAGGGACTAGTTAAGTCTTTTGATGAAAATGAGGAGATATTAGAGATGTATCCAGAGAGAATTTATACTATGCATTTTTCAAAATTACTAATATAATCTATGACTTTGGTAGGGCAGTACTGTTCTAAACACAGATGTTTTATAATTTCACTAAATTATCATTATTTTACCAGTGATAAATCATGGGAACCCATACTGCTATTCAAAATTATATAAATCAAGTATAAAAAATACATTTCTTGGCAGGCATTTTAAAGCTGTGACCTACAATTTGCTCCATATACCATAACTGATATTAATGTCAGCTGTTAAGATACCTCATAAGCTGACTACAAAGAGAGGATGCGATCACGGGAAAGGTATCAAACTGTATAACCCTCAGTTGTAACTATCACTTACCAAAATCTAAATGAAAATCATATATACCATAGATAAGAGCAGTGCTTTTGTTTACCAATATTAAATAATAATGCTATTGAAGGAACTAGAACTCTTAGATGTTTCAACAAACCCGAAGCATTCTGGGCAATCAGGTAGCTGTGACAGGTGGAATTCAACTTCTCTGTGGAAGATCAACAACTTTTACAAATCTGACCCATTCTTTGTAGATAAAACGAGTGAAACTATTATACTGCAACCATTTGGATTCTGCGAGGAAAATAGTATTGCACATACGAAAGACAATTTTCTATTGCATTTCAATAGTTAATAATAGTAAAAGTGCTTTGTGCACAAAGAAAAGGAAAACTTTTATAGTAAAATGGCATAATGATTCCGTATCAAATGATGCATCCTTGCTGTACATGGTCTGAGTTAGATTATTTCATTTTAAGACATATATTAGAGATCAAAAAGGTTCAGAGAAGATAGCCAGGATAGTTAGAAATACATTAGGATTTACATACGATGAGTGATTGGAAAACAACAATTGCAATGGTATATAAATGAGAAAATCTAGACAAGGAGTTTTGGTTGAGAGAGTCACAAATGTGAAAGCTGTGATAGAAAATGACTCCAGTGCCTCCTTTATTCTGCTTTATATTTTATAAAAGGAAAAAATGGAGGCTTTTGGTTGTTGAAGTTGTGAGAAATATACTGACCTACGCAATTTAATAGAAATAATTAGTAGTGAGTTCAGCAATGTATTTATTGGTACAATTTGTGGTGAGCTATAGGCTTTATCTTCCCAAAATGTATAGAACAAGCATGCTGGCAGGAATTTTTTTTTAATGGACTTGGGTCATTTTTAAAGATGGATTAAAATCATTAATAACATTTGCAGTTATGTAAGCTCATGCCATAAAATGCCATTACTCATTTGTTCTACTTAGGCAACACAAAATGCAGTTGCTGGATTGATCAGATCTGCAGCTGGATCACTTACTGGCTCATTAATTTTTATCATATATTGAGTATTCTGACCTGGTACATCAGCTTTTGAAATAGCCACTTGTCTTCTTTCCCTGGGCAAATAGCTACAGGATGCACTTTAAAAATGTTGATCTAATTTATTTTGTTCTCATTGAACATCTGTGGGAGGGAAGCTAGTAAACATGTGTGTAGGCTTACATGTACTTTGGGACTCGTATCACCCCTGTGTACATTCCTGCAGGATCGGCTTAGGCAAATTTGTTTAGATGGCAAAATAGGTCTTCAGCACTTCATATCTTTTCATTCCACTCTCCCTTCTCTCTCAGCACACACCCCCAGGCATTTAGTTTTTGCTCTTCCTACCAGTTGTTAGTCCCAGAAAAACTAAGTAATTTGGATGTTTGAGACAGACAAAAAACAACTTTGTTAAAATGTTCTTTCCCTTGGGTGCCTGGCTGGTTCCCACGATCCTAAGGTTTGTGAGTTCAAGCCCCGCAATGGGTGTAGAGACCACTTTTTTTAAAGACTTTTTTTAATTTTTTATTTTACTTGACAGAAAGATAGAGAGAGCACAAGTAGGCAGAGTGCCACGCTGAGGAAGAGGGAGAAGTTGGCTCTCTGCTGAGCAGGAAGCCTGATGCAGGGCTCTATCCCAGTACCCTGGGATCATGACCTGAGCCGGAGGCAGATGTTTAACTGACTGAGCCACCTAGGCGCTCCATGATCACTTTCAAAAGAATACAAAATTAAGATATATAAAAATAAGAATATATATATAAATAAGAATATTTATAAATAAAAATATATATGTGTGTGTGTGTATATATATATCTTTTCCCTTCTTAAATCTTGTGTATCTTTCCAAATCTTACCCCGCACACAGAAAGCCTTTCCCCACCCGGCATGATAATGCCTGAAGCCTTGACATTATGAATCCTCATCCCACATATTCATTCCCTCTGTGAGAGTCAGAGGGCAAAGGATGGCAGTTCTGGGTTTTAGGGACTTTAACTCCCTTGCACACCATTTTCTTCTGTTACGGCAACCACTTGCTACTCCTTCCCAGCCTCAGTATTCTTTTTCTGTTTCCCAGATTAATTCAGACTGGACTGTTAGTTCTTTGAAATAATGTGTTAGAAGACTCTGAATTAGTTAAATTATGACCTCCAAAGAGGGCAATGCTTAACGCAAAGATGACTGATGTGATTTCTGGTATCATTAATAATCTGGCAGTGAGATATGGATAGGTGGATTTTCTTTACATTCCAAATGATGTATCTTTAGCTACATTATCATTGCCATTTTCCTTTTTATTAAACCACATAAAAGTATAGCAGGTTTTTGTCTGATTTCTCAGACATGTGATTCTGTAAGATAGACTTTCTTTGTACTTGTCCTGTTGTTAAATTTATACAAATATTCAACTCTGTACTCTTCTCCCCTTCTCAATTTATCCTCTTTACTTTTTATACCTCCTTCCATCATATGTTTTCCTCATCTGAAATACTCATAATTCTCTGTCCCCCCTTATTTTTTCTTTTATTCTTCATATCATCCCCATGACTCTTTTTTTTCCCTTCCTGCCTTAAAACTGTCTCTAGCCTCTATTTTTTTTTAATGTTTTTATGTTTGGCAGGGAGGACTCCTCCCTAGAGGGTTCAGTGACCAAAAAAGAATGGATGTATGGCGTGGCTGCCACGATGGTCAGCAGCATCATGGACACACACCCCCCCCCCCCCCCCCCCCCCCCCNTTTTTTTTTAATGTTTTTATGTTTGGCAGGGAGGACTCCTCCCTAGAGGGTTCAGTGACCAAAAAAGAATGGATGTATGGCGTGGCTGCCACGATGGTCAGCAGCATCATGGACACACACACCCCCACCCCCCCGCCGATGACATGGATAGGGCAATGTCATTAGAGTCAAAGCCTCTTTCTCTGCTTGCTCATCTGCAGCCCTGAAGTGGTCTCCGGGAACAAAGACCAGTATCTTCCTTTATTACAGACTTAGAGCTAGGAAGAATTTCCAGATGACATTTAAAACAGCCCCAAAACTTCCTTTATGAAGGGTTGCTCTTTCAAACTCCATATGGCAAAACTGATTATTTCATACCCATCCACATCCTTTTAGTGAGTTAATTGTATAGGAAGGGAGCTAAGAAGAGACTCAGAAAATAAATGACTTTGATAAAGCAGATTTTACAAAAATCCACCAGTTTCTTTAATTCATCAAAATATTCCAGAGATTTTTTCCCCCAGGCCATGAATAGATGTAATTTTCGCTTTTGTGTCACAAATGGGGGTGTTTATTTTCCTGCTGCTCAATGGTAGCTGAAATGCTGTGGGGAAGTGCTTCTGTGGTATCTTCTCCGATGTGCTATATCCCAGCATAGTCAAATAAATTAGATCATTGAATACAACTAGGTACATTCATGTACCAGCAATAGTGAGTGAGAGGGTCAATGCCTTGCATTCTGCTTCTGCCCCTTTATTTCACTGCTCAGCAGTGTACTATTTGGTAGATATTATTTAGTCTTATTTCTGTACTCTCTCCCCTTTTGCCTACTCTTTCCATAGATCACTACTATGTGAGTGGTTTGTATTTCTCCCTGGTAGCTGTTGCTTCCCACTCTCTCTCCTGTCTGTCTCTTTATCTCTTTTTTGTGTGCTGGACATGCAGCTGACACCAGGACTTGATTGAAACCCTCGAAAAGCTCTTTCACCACTGGCTATGCCTACATCTTGTTTCTTTTATCTGGATTCAGTAAGTGGGAGTTATAGAACATACAGGATTAAGTAGGTCTGGGAAAGAATTGGATGTTAACTCTTTAGGAATTCCAGTGTGGCTGATGAGGCCATCCTATTGAAAAAACCAGTAGTTACTTCGTAAGCAGCTTGATTCCAGAGACAGCAAAGAAATGTCCCTTCCTAGAAATCTCTTGCTCACCAAACACTCAAAATTCTGCTTTTAAAGCGTTGAACCTTTGCGTTAAATGTTTCTACCGTAAAATATCAAGGTAGACATTGAAGCGTTTGACTTTTATAGATTGTTGCAGTGACCTCTAGTTTCTGCAATTCCCTGCTGCAAAATTATCATTTATTTTTGCTCTCAAAAACTTTGTACTGGGGCAAGGTCAAAGGACAGAAGAACTGTGAGTAATCTCTAACAGAGGAATTACTAGAAGGCAACACTTTAAAAGTGAGAATGGGTTCTGAAAATCTGACACTATGGTAGGTCAAGATGTCAAGGGAGGGTTTGTCCTATTATAGGTGGCCCAGGGAGACCGGACTCTAATAAAGTACTTTGAAACATCAATCTTTCTCTCAGACCACCTTTATTCAATTGGTCCACATCATGAATCCTCTCTGCATGTGTCTGGAATGTGGAATCCCTTCATGGTATATGTTCTTGGAGGAGAGCATGAAGGGGATGGGCACTATGTGAACAGGACTGAGGTGGAAAGCTGGAAAGTTGCATTAGTGGCTAGAGAAGAAGCATAGGATGAAGGCTCGTTCATAAGGCCAGGCCAGATATGGCAGGACATCTAAGGGTTACTGAGTTGTAAGGTCTGAAAAAGTGGGCAAGGAAACTTTTAAACATTCACTTAGCCAAGACAAATGTTTCCTTTAAAGTTTCATAATGCACTATTGTGTAGAACGTATCTGGTAGATTAATGACCAGCTGTAGAGAAGGCCTAAAGCCCAATTTTAAGCCAGTGATAAATATTTGGGATTTAGAGGTTTAAATATTTTTAGAAGGTAGGATATATTTTATAAAATGATAAAACTAATCACTCTATACTACGTATAGAAATCTAACACACTGAAACCAAATTTAATTAGCTGTGTCTTCCCAGATGAGATTGGAGAACAAATAAATACCAATATAAATATATATGAGCATTTTCAGTTTCATGTACTAAAGATTTTGCTTTCCTTTCCCTTTTACAGTATTTGCTTATATATTTTCTCAGCTAACACATTTCAAGTGCTCTCTTTTCCAATTTCCTCCTCATGAGCAAAGTTATCCTCATTTCAAACATGAGAAACCCTGATGGTTGGAGAAAATTATTTCATCAAGTATAATGCACTTCCAAGTATGGTGAAGCAATGTGAGTTGTCTACCAATTAGAGAATGAATAAACAAGTCTGTCAAATACCCTAATTTTCTAGATAGTCTGGGGAGCCACTGATGTAAAATAAATGGAATTCTTAATGGATTCAAAGAGATAAAGTAATTTTGCTTCTTTTCTATGCATTACTCCATGGTTACCATTTCTAGAAACCATAAAACTGTATATATGTGTAATTTAATATATTTATCTATATATTTTCAAAGTTATTAGATGAAAAATCTAGGACATGTATATACTCTTTCCATTTCCTCCAGAAACTATGTAAAGTACAACATACAGTTATGTGGACTCCAGTTTTAGGCTTCCCACATTGAAATCTCAGTTCTGAGATTTATCTGTGATATAACCTTGGGCAAGTAACTTAACCTCTCTCTGCACTCCGGTTTGCTCATATATGACACCCCTATCAAGATTAAATGAGCTATTACACATAAAGTGCTTACCACAGTGTTTTGAATGTTTTTATTATATAGAATTGTGGGAAATGTTTTCATGACTTGAAAGGTACTGAAGGGAGAAGGTTCAAGGAAAATTCACCCCATCTTCATATTTTTTCAGTAATCCAAACACTTTAATATATGTGATACTTGGCAGATTATTATGATTTATGCTTCTTTTTATTTATGATTATGATTTTGTCTGTGAGGAAGAGATGACTCTTCTTATGGAAGAGGAATCTGAAGCTCACAGAAATTAGTGCTTTGTGATGCAGAGGTTAGGAACCCAGAAGCTGGAGACAGACTGCCTTGTTCTGGCATTATGCTGCCACTTACAAGCTGGGTGGTCCCAGGTGATGAACTTCTCTGAGACTAAAGTTCTTCATCTCTAAAATGGGAATAATAATAGTATTTTTCATGTATGGTTGTTGTATTGATTAATTCAGTTATAGTATAGGTAAAAGGCTTATAGAATGTTTAGTTCATAAGTACTCTATAAGAGTTAGTTATTATTTTTATGTCATTATTGTTATTATTAAAAGCCTGCTTAATATATATAACTAGAGAACAGTAAAGACAGACCTAGAATCCTGGCCTTATGAATGAAAATAGTTATGTTGCCATTAGAATATTAGGAATTTCTCTGAAAAATAATAAGGCATTTCTTGAGCTCTTAGTATTTTCCAGGAATTCTTATATAAACTTAAATGGATTCTTTCAATTATTCTTCATCACAATTATATGAAGTAAGACTTTGTTTTTTTGTTTGTTTGTTTAAGTCTTACTATATCCTGTCTATACATGATCCAACTAAGACGATCAGAAGTCACATTATTTGCCCAAGGTCTCCAGAATTCCTGAAAAAGTGGTCCAACTCCAGAATTTTCATAACATGTGGAAGTTTAACTTTATTATTTTTCTCTGTGATTTCCAAATTTTCCATAATTTAGTGTTACAGGTATAAAAAATGGATGTTAAAAATTATGTCAACAGAATAACTCTTCTGTTAAGCGGTAGAACCCACTGATTGTGTATAATTCAGTAATACACAATCAGTGACTACCAAGTTGTAGAATCAGAGCAAGTTAGGATCATGTCATGTGCTTGTGGATGGGTGGGAGGCAGGAAAGAGGAAAAAAGGAGAAAGGGAAAAGAGAACCGAAGGTAGCAGGGTGATAACTGAAATGGCAGACTTCAACTTCTCAAACTTCAACTTCTCAAAGCTTTTACTCAGGGCTAGATTCACATCATAAAATGTAATGGCACAAAATGTTTCAAAGAGACACATTTTATCATAGCTAGATTAATGGAAGCATTGACGCCCCTTTGACATTGTGATTCTATGACTCATGGAAGAATTTCATAAATGTTTTAAATCACAGTTCTTTTAAAAAGAGCTGATTATTTTCAGTTAAAAATATGTTGAGTACATTTTAAAGTTACGGATAGAAGAAATAACCAATGATGATAAAAGCAGAGTCTACTCCAATGTGCCTCATCTGTAGGCATTCTTACTTTTGGGACCAGTTGACTCCATATTCGTGAACACAGACTCATCACTTGCACATGTATGTATCCTTTTGTCTGCCTTCCATTGTGTGACTCACAGTCATTTGTTCTGTATAGGTTTTTTCTTTCTGAGGCTATAGTCGTCCACAAAGCTGTCTGAACTTCTGAAAGCTTAGCAAGAGCAGTTGGAGAGGAGTGAAGTGTGTTTAATTTGATTCCATTTGCTGAAGGTAAAACTGACTCAAGTCAAGACCCTGTGGAGGGTGCAGACATTTTTGGAAAGTGGTGAATGATGCTCTGCTCTGTAAATCTAGGCAGCACCCTCCTCCATTACATGCTCCAAAGGATTAATTTATGTCCGTTAAAAAATCCTATTTTATTTGCCTTTGCCATTAAATTAAAAAAATATGATTTTTTCTCTTGGGAAAAGAAAACTATTTGCCATTATTTCATTTTTCAGATATCATTGTATATAAATATTTGTATCTTCATCAATGCATATAAGTAAAATTTCTATCTTTAACTTACTTATTAAGTGTTGTCATGATTAAGAGTTTTAAGAATTTGAAGGTTAACTCTGAAGCAGTATTGATTAGCAAATGATTATGATGCATGCTATTTTCTCTATGACTAAACTATTAAACATGGTTTAAAAGAAACAGTTTTTACTCTAAACTTATCAAATGTCGCTACCATGTACAGGGATTTTGTTCTATGTACAAGATTCATCAGAACTACAATGATGCAGAGTCACATGAACAGCAAAGAGAGTTCTGGAGGAGAAATATTCCCAGTGCAATGTGCACGTGTGAAAGTAGATGCAGTTATCTTTCTATCCATGCTGATAGTAGAGGCTCCCCATTTTCTTGATCTTAGATGTTTTTCAAGGATTTCTCCCTTAGGAATAGATTTTTGTGAATTATACTTCATTTGTACTTGCTGATATCCTCCTTAATTAATCTTTCTGTCAGGCACTCTCTAATTGAAATAAGTTTAATTAAATAATTTTGCTTTGTTTGTCCCTCTACTTGAGTAGCTGAATCCACTTGGAGTTCTAAATGTATCCAAACATTATGTAGCCTGCTCCAAGTTAATGAGTCCACATTTATTGAACTCCTGCTGTATGCACTGTAGTGAAATAAGTTGTGGATTTGTTCCAAGGAAATAATAGATGCAGTTGCTAACTTTATGCAACTCCGAAAGCAGCTAGAAAGCAGGCATCAGAAGTTTTGAAATCAATAAATTGTTATTTTTTGTGTGAAGAGAGAGTTGAACTAAAATTAAAGAAGATGGGGATAGAGACTGGCTGTACTGAACTGTCAAGATACCATGTTTTCTGTGCTATGCCAAATAACAGGTAAAGGAATTGTACCTTTTTGAGCAAGAGTCAGTGAGGATTAATGAGAGATTTTTATGTGTGTGATATACTCAAAGTTTTTCAGGAGAGAAAGAATCTTGTACATTCACATGGGTTTAATATTGAACTTGGATGTTTCGAGGTTCAAAATAAACCCATATTTATACCTGGGCCTCAGTTTGAATTTGTAAAACCTGAAGATTCAAGAGAGGTTGAGTTTTTGAAAATTAAGCTCTCATTCACTATTGTATATATTTTTAAATTAAACATCTTGAAACTTATTTCTTCTATAAATTGAAAGAACCAGAGAGCAATAATGTAACAAATTACCTGTCTATGGGACTTTGTTCATTAGATGCAAAAAATGGAAGTCATTAAGCCTATTGCTACCTCTACAATGTATATAATGCTAATATACGATTTATACTTCCCAATGAGAGCTCAGTGGTTCTAATCTAGATGTGTATTTAAAATTCTTCTAAAACAGTTCACATTCTAAAAACAGTTCACATCATGAATATAAACTGCAGAGCAAGTTTCTTTTTTTCTCTTTTCTTTCCCTCCCACTCCCACCCCACTGATCCATGAAGACTTTAATCTCTCTAACCCTCTCACATCTCAGTAGATGATCTCACTTTCTACTGACTGGAAATTCTGGAGACATCAGACATAAGCCCTATTGTTGTTATAGTGCTGTATTCCTCAGACACTGAGATTCAAAACCTTGAATTCATAGTGACATCTCCTTCTCATTCAGGTTATTTTTCCCACTAAGCCTTGCAGAGCCTATTACCTAATAGGTCTTCAGAATCTTTTGTTGTTCTTCACTGCTCTGTCATGATAGTTTCATAAATACCTTTCAGCAGTCACATTTCCACTGCCTACTCCATTTCCATCAAGTGTGCACCTGTCACATACTTTGAGTACCAAGCCCTATTCTTCCACGCTCTGGAACTACCTCCCACCCTACACATTCATAAACTGAATTAATCTTCCTTGGAAGGAGACTTACGCTTTCTTCTGGCATTGCATAAGACTTTCTGTATCCTCCACTGTGTAATCTGTCTTCTTTTTTAATTGTGCGATCACCCCAATGATGCTTTGTTATCTTCTTTGTCCAAACTCTCAAAGTGTTACCCGTTTCTCATAGTAACTTTCAGTGTCTGTCTAGAACCATAGCTTTCCATGTAATTTTTCTCTCTACTATTAGATACTAAGTTCTTTACAGTAAAGAACATAATCATGTTTTCCCCAATGGCTCTTGAGGTCTAATGATAAGTATGACAAGTCTCTCACAGACAAAATATTAGCCTTCTGGTGTGTAAGCGATGGGAGGGATGAAGATAGTATTGCTATAGGAGCACAGAAGAGGAAAATATAACTTGATCTCAGAGTTTGGAAAAACTTCTAAGAAAGGATCACACATAGACAGGAATATAATGAAAAATGAAAATGAATGAAAAAATGAAAAGTGAAGTGAATGAAGAAGAGGAAGCCAAATAAAGGAGAATGAGAATATTTTCAGCAGAGGGGATAACAGAAGCACAGGGGAGTGCTGAGGCATGAGGCTCCAGTAGAGATTGGTATTAACAGAACTAAATATATTGATAGGAAATGCAAACAAGTTAGACTGTTTGAGCCTTGAGTTGATAATATGTGATGATAATATTGCATAGTTGTGATGTTGGAGTGGAACCTTGGATGATTTTATGCGATATGCTAAGGATTTTGGACTTAAACATTTTGTAGTTGAAAACAAGCCACTGAAGGTGGGGATTGGTTATGATAAAGGGATTTTAAAAGCAGATTCATGTTTATATCATAGCTCTGCTACATGCTGTGTGCCAGCGGGCATGAATAGATGTTCCTCATCTGTAAGAGATATAGAATACTACTTGACTGCTTGTTAGAAGAGTTAAATGAAGTAATGTAGATATAGCATCCTATGGGATGTTACTTAGATATTGTTTTTTTCTCTGTTGCTTAGAATAAATTTTACCACAATAAGAAAAGGGGTCCTGGGGCGCCTGGGTGGCTCAGTGGGTTAAAGCCTCTGCTTTCGGCCCAGGTCATGATCTCAGGGTCCTGGGATCGAGGCCCGCATCGGGCTCTCTGCTTGGCGGGGAGCCTGCTTCCCCCTCTCTCTCT